>ML779388.1:797010-827434 GCA_009831015.1 Picea engelmannii
CGTATAAATAGAAATAATGTTCCATTTGGGTTACCCAACCAGTGGGGTCCGAGCCATCAAATTTGGTCACATCCACCCATGGAAGGCATAGTTCACATTGAAAGTGATGGTTCTAAAATTTATGGGAATGAGAGGAATGTTCACCATCAGTATGTGGAGGTGAGTCAGAGGAAGGTTTATCGGTAGGGATATGAAGCTTGTTGTAGAGTGACGAAAAGAAAGATTCAAGATGGTTGGTCAAGTCTTGTTTGATTGCCTCCATTGAGAACTACATGGTTGTATTGATGGAAACAACATTGGCACTGAGGTGTTTCACTTCTTGTCGGGTCTCTGTGAGACTAGATTGCAAGGTATTGAAGCAAGCTTCCAAGTATTGGCTATGGGTATGGGCCATGAGGATGAGGGAACCAAAAAGGGGCGGGTGGGGTCAAAAAAGTTTCTGAAAAATGATATGTATGAATGTGATACGGGTGAGGAGATGAATCCAATGGAATAGGTCTCAAATAATGGTGAAATTTTTTTATTTTTATTTTTTACACCTGTAGAGTTATACTCTGGTCTAAAGAATACTACAGTGATGAAATGCCCAAATTCTTAACCAGGAAGAACTGTGTAGTGATTTGGCAATCTGAACACAATTGCGTGGCAATAGATCTTGTATGTTTTAATTTGTTTATGTTTCTGTCCCCAAGGGTTAGGTATTCAAGGGTTCTACAGACAAGGGTTTTCTCTGTGCTATAGATCTATGATATATGTGTAGGGTCCAACAGTAGTACTTGACCCAATATATCAGGGAACTAACTAAGGAGGATATACCATACCCTTAGCCATACTACCCGACTACCCAGGTACTAGAGATTATCTTCCTAAGTGTTGTTCTCGGTGACACTATAGCAGTCAGGCAGTCATTCGGTTTATCTAAAGAGGGCTTCAGGCAATCTAGGTCGATTTGTACACGGGTGTTGTCTGATGCACTACCACTCGAAGGGGTACCAATACGGGTTACAAGGGTGGTCAACAGATGTGCGCTTAAGTACCACTTGTATTTCCTTCATGTTTGAATCCCTCAATTGCGAGTTTATGTGTGTAACAACAGATCTTTGTGGCTTAAAGACGTCAGAATACGTCTCTACCCTGAAAAAAAAATTAACGCACACTTCCTACCGAGGAAAGTGATTTGATACCACTTGTAATATACCAGATATAAAAGTATGAAAAACAGAAATAAAATGCTAGAAATGGAAAAATAACAACAATATAACCAAAACAATCACCACAATAGCACTGGAATGATATATGAATAACAACGGAAATAACACTTTGATTCAGAAAGAAATGTTCAAGGGACTCTTTGAGGGGGCAACCTCCAGTTGAGAAGAGCTCTATTACAATAATATCCAAGCTAGGTTTCTCATACCCTTGACTCCTATTTATACTAAATATGTCTATCAAAAGAATCATCTAGAGGAATATCCTTCTAGAAGTGGAAGCTTCTATTAGGTCTTCTTACATTCAACTTATTCTATTTTATTGCAAGGCCTTATTAATATTGACCTTTATTACATTTGAATATATTGTTCTACCTATCTGTGGGTTAGGACACTAATAGAGGCAACAAGGGAAAGAACAAGGTGGATGGAATTCATTTTGTCTATAGGGGCAAAGGTTTCATTATAGTTAATTCCTTCAACTTGGGAAAATCCTTTGGAAACTAACTGAGCCTTGTGTCTTTCAACACTTCCATCTGATGCATACTTAGTATTGTAGACCCATTTACATCTGACAAGTTTTCTTCCTTTTGGAAGAGGTACAATATCCCAAGTATCGTTTTCCATTAAATAACAATACTCTTCATTCATTGTTGTATCCCAATCTGGATGACTTGAAGCTTCTACAAATGTCTCTAGATCATGAGTCTTTGAAACTTGAGTCAAAAGAGAAGAGGCTTGTTGGAACTATGAATGTGTCTAACGCAGATCTGAAGGATCACCGACAATATTACCAGCTGCTTCTCATGTTGAATGGACCCATCTAAGAAGCAGTGGAGCTGGAGATGGTGTTGGTTCAAAGGACTCATCTGGAGGAAGCTAAACAGGCGAAGGTGGATTTTCATCCTCACTGTCGTCATCTGAATAAGAAACCATAACAGAAGAAGGAACAAACATCGAAGATGGATCGCAAGCTGAAGAAGGAACAAACTCCTAATTAGGCTCGCAGGCCAAAGAAGGAACAAATGCTTAATTAGGCTCGCAGGTCAAGATATTTTCATCAAATTTAACAAATATTCTAATAATAATTTCATTACAATGAGGTTGAATAAGTCTATAACCTTTGACATCTTTAGAATAACCAACAAATATACAGTTCTCACTTTTAGGCTATAATTCTTTCCTTTTCTCATCAGGAATGTGAGCCCATGCTATACTGCCAAATACATGGAAGTGACTTACATCTAGTTTAATTATAGTCCAAGCTTCTTCCAATGTTATATTTGTAACATCCTTCGTGGAGTGTGATTTGCTATGTAATTTTCACAATTAATGGCTTCCTCCCAACACTTTAGACTTAATCCCTTAGATTGGATGATACAATTATCCATTTATTTTAATGTGGGGTTATTTCTCTCAGCAAGACCATTTTTCTATGGTGTATATGGAACAATGTGTTTCATTTGGATTCCCTATGTAGTGCAATAACTTGTAAAATTATTGATGTCAGGAACATATCATGACCATTGGATTTTGTAACTACAAATGCATACTAAATAAACAAACTAAGAAACACACTTTTACCTAATCGACACATTAGACCAAGTAGATCTTAACTAACTCGTAAGTGTCTAAATATCCTAACACTTACTCCATGTTCTCTTTATATCTGAATTGGTTGTGTTCCTTAAAGTTGTGACTTCATTATTGATAATTCTATGGGGGATTCATATGACTATGTATAACTACTAAAATATCTTATAGAATAATCTCTTGTGCAAACAAAAGTATTCATGGTGTAACAATATAAATTTTTCCTTGCTAAGAAGAATAAGCTTAGACATTTATAGTTACATTTATTTATTGGAGCATCTTAGTTTGATATCGTATTAAATTTTATGGATGATTCTATGGATTGGTTGTATTCCATTTTCATTATGGAACTCTTATTTTGTGCTAGTTTGAATCCATCTCAGTGTTTCTCTAATGTTTCTCTACATTGGACTCAACAATATTCTAGTCATAAGCTATCCTAACATATTGTTAAGGGAATACATGCCAATCTTATCTCTAGTTGACAATAAGAAGAGATTATGAGGATCATTTATGTTTGATTACCCCCTTCCATGCACCACCCCCCCCCTTGACCCCAATTCAATTTTGTTTCTTTATGTTGGTCACTCATTGTATCACTGATAAGTTCCTTGATGTTTTTTTCTCTTTATTGTTAGTTAGTATGTTGTTGCTTGTCAATTGTTGGTGCTTTACCCTACTAGTGTTCGTAAATATGGTGCTTCTCATTCATCTAACAGTATAGAGGTTTTTTCTAATTTGATTTTTCTATTTCTACCTTTCTCCTGTGATCTTCTTCAATTATTTTTGTTCTCCCTTTACTTTTGTCTCCTTGGTTTCCTTTTATTTTTGTTCACATGATTGCTTTATTCTTTAATTACTTGATTTTTATTCTATGATTTCTTTGTTTCTTTCCTCTTTTCTATATCAACTACTTTTTTCTATGTTTCTTCTTAGTTTCCTTAACAAAATTTCTCTTGTTTTATTTTATTGCCTTTCTCTTAGCTTCTCCCATTGCACTTTTTTGGGTTTCTTACTCCATCGATTTCCTTTACTTTGTTGTCTTGTATTTATCTATATGTTTTTGTTTTGGTACTAATATTTTCATTGTCAAACATGGATATGTTGAGGTCACATCCTTTTTTCATTACTTTATTGATCTAGATTAGATCATTATACTACTTTTCATCTATATCTATGCTTTCAGAGTGGAAAAAAATGGAGGAATCAGCTTGCAGGGTCATTTTAGTGGCAGGTCCTAGTTTGGAAAATTGGGGTTTGGAACCTTCCAGAGCCATTTTGAGGAATTAAATGGGTTTTTGTAGGTTTATGGTGTATGGAACTTATGAACACCCCCTATATGTTGTTCTACACTCTAATACCTTTCCAACAATGTAGAATCTATGTGAATCAGAGTTTGTATGCAAAATTTATGCTTCTCGCAAGTTGACTTATCATGTTGACCACCATGGTAAGAGATAATGCCATGTCATCCCACATTACTCATGCATATGGGGCTAGTGATGTGAGGAATTTAAGGAATATTCTAGAATGTTCAAAACCCTACCAAAATTGATGGTTGAGGAAGTCAAAAACCTACCCCTAGATGGTTATCAACCCATGTTAAATATCGAGACACTAGGAGGAGAAAGATTTTCATTCTATGTTATTGTATTTTGTTCCATAGAACAAAAGAAAAATAGGGAGTGGGAAATTAGAGAGCATAACATAGGGGGTTAATGTCCTTTAGCAGCCTAATAGGCCATGGGTCTCAGGTAACTCCATAGAGAGTGCCTTCTCCTTTATACTTGAATTATTTCCATAGCAAAGAAAAGAGAGAAAAGTAGCCTCACCTTCTAGTTGGGTTTTATCCCATAAGGTTTTCCCAAAGAAAATATTTGTGTTATCTTGTGGATGGCATGTGATTTTATTTTACTATTCTTTATTTTCCACATTTTATCTATTTAATGCATAAGAAGAAAATCAATAACTAAATATTATGGAATCTAAAGGAATTTTACCTTCATGGCCTAGATTTCAGTTTTATTTATTAGATCTATTGTGAATAACTATTCTAGTGGAATATACAAAAATTTTTATAGATCATATTGGTATCAAAGAAAGATTTCCTTTTGGTTATTTTTGGTAAGTTGTAGGATCCAAGAATTGTCTTTAAGAGAAGTCATAGAAATCCTAGCCATCGTGGACGAGTGTGTTCATAATAACCCTTGAGATCCAGCAGAAGAGAGATTTTAAAGGTTGGAATAAAAAAAATTCGACATTAGTCACAATATGAAGCTCCTCATGGTGGCTCTATCAAGAAATATTAGACCATTCAGATATGGTGGAGGCTCTAATTCAAAGATCAGATCGAAGAGGAAATAGGTATATCAGGAAGACTAAGGAAATGAGTCACATAAATAATTTGAGAAAGAGTATCCGAGTTCGAGTGCCATGAACCCTTCAAACTACCTATTCAATAGGGAAGTGAAAGTAGAAATAAATCCATACCAAGGTGAGATTGATGGATTAAAATTGAATCATTAGTTTCAACAACTAGAAGTTTATTTTAGCATTCACCATATAGATGAAGAGAAAAAGATTGCATTTGCTAGATTGAAGTTAGAGGACCATGCTCTAACCTGGTGGGAAATCCATGCAAAAACACTTAGGATGTTTGGTGATACACCAATAAATAGGTGGGGGGACTTAAAAAACATCATCAATTCCCAATTATACCATATCAGGTATGTAGAGGACCAATGGATTTGGTGGCACTACTTCAGGCAGAGGTAGGGGAAAAGTGTATAGGAGTACCCCACTAAGTTCATAAATATGGACATCACGTTGGGTATCTCTCCCAAGAACCCACATGTACTCGTCAAGTATCTTGGGGGCTTACATAATCATCTATGAAATCGGGTGATGCTCTTTAAGCCAAGGGAAATGGATGTGGCATGTGTGTAGGCACAATACCTGGAAAACATAGGCCAAAAGAAGGGGTGACCAAGTGGTTCTAAGGGGAAAGAGAACTGGGTATATTCCAAGGAGGGGAAGAATAAGTGCAAAGGGGTAAAATATAATAATAAAACAACCACTACAAATCAGTGCAAATATCCTAAAAGCCATTGCAATCATTGCAACATTGATGGCAACATTGAGGAAAATTGTTGGAAATTACATCTAGAGATGAACCCAAAGAACCGCAAGAAGGACGAAGATAAAAAGAACCTTTTAGCCATAGATTCAATCAATTAGGTTGAAATTATCTCGAATGTGGATGAACATATTTTCTACACATTTGTGCAGAAGGAGGTGAATATGATTAACCTTTAACAATAGAAAGAGGAGGAGATGACCAAGCTCTTCCACATCAATATTCAGGTCAAGAAGACCAAGATAGATGATTTGTTCGACACTAGTTCACAAGATAATATCATAGCAATGGATCTAGTATGTAAGCTTGGATTGTAGGTTCATTATTATCCTATCCCCCATCCATTGGATTGGGTAAACAAGGATGAAAAGATAAAGGAAAAGAAACATTGTAAGATCAAATTTATTATAAGTGTTGATTTTATTGATGAAGTGGAATTGGATGTAGTACCCCTTGATGTATGTGGAGTAGTGTTTAGAATCCCCTACATGTATATGAGGGATGGGATCCTCATTTAGAGAGACAAACAATACCGACTGAGCAAGGATGGAAAGTCCTACATCATTAATGCACATAAAGGAAATTCAAAGATCTCACTGGTAACTTCCAACCAAGCCAAGAAGTTGATTAATTTTTGTAAGAAAAAGGTTTTGTTTTTTGAAGAGACAATCAGTTTGATGATGAGTCAATGAGATTGAAGACATCCCTAGAGGGGTGTACTAAAGAACATAAACGTTAGTTGGAGGAGTTTCTACAAGACTACAAAGGAGTTTTTAAAGAGCCTAAAGGGATACCACCCATTAGGGATGTGGAGCAGGAAATAGAGTTATTTCCAAACTCCCCATTGTTGAATATTGGGTTGTATAGATAGTTCATTCTAGAAGATAATTAAGTAAAGAATTGGTTGTAGGAGTTGATGGATTAGGGTTTGATTCAACCAAGTACCTCACCTTGTGGGTCACCCATAAAAATTGTACCCAAGAAGGATGGTACTTGGAGAATTTGTATCGATTACAAAGCACTGAACAAGATTATAATGAAGAATCGGTACCCTTTTCCAAGGATCGATGATATGTTTAGCTAACTACAACATGCCAATTACTTCACTAATTTGGATTTAAAATAAAGATATCACCAGGTATGATTCAAAGAACAAGATACCTGGAAGACTTCATTTAAGATAAGGCAATGTTTGTATGAGTGGTTGGTTATGCCATTTGGTTTATGAAACATACCTACTACATTTATGAGACTAATGAATGATTTGTTATTCCCTTTTCTATATTTATTTGTTATTGTTTATTTAGATGATATAATATTTTATAGAACTACCTAGGAGGATAACATCTCACATATTATGTAGGTGTAAGAGACTCTTAAGAAGCACCAGTTGTTGGCCAATCTCAAGAAAGGAAAGTTTTCTCAATAGCCTTTGGTGTATTTGAGGTATGTGATCAATGGAGGGAAGCTGGAGATTTATCCTGAAAATATGAAGGCCATCATGAAATTTCCAGTTGAACAATACTTGAAAAAGTTCATAACTTCATTTTTAGCAGTAGTTGCACCACTCTAGGCCATTACAACCAATGGTAAGAGTTTCCAATCGGGGCAGAATCAACAGAAGGCATTTGATGAGTTGAAAATAAATATCAGTGAAGCACCAATGCTCACACTATGAAACTTGCAGAAACCCTTCGAAGTGGAGACAAATGAAAGTGGGTATGCCATGGGAGTAGTACTAATGCAGGGAGGAATGATTGTATGCTATCATTATGAAGCATTTCATGGGGAAATTCTCAACTACCCTACCTACGACAAGGAACTCTATGAATTGGTACAAGATTTCAAAAAGCGAAAGCACTATCTAATGGGAAAGGAGACCATCATCCACATAGATCACTAGCCACTATAGTATTTGCAGGCCCAGAGTAAGCTACAACAAACTAGGAATTACAAGTGGATGGGGTTCTTACAACAATTTCATTTGGTCATAAAGTATAAGAAGGGAAACACAAATAATTTGGCAGACATGCTTTCATGACCACCCACATCCAATATTATGGCTTTGGGGACTTTGATGCACATGGAGCCTTTTACCCATGATTCATACAAAGAGGCATACATAGAAGGTGAGGACTTCAAGGAGATGTCATAGTATCTACAGATCCAAATTCATATAGAATGCGGTGATGAAAAGGATTATTGTTATTTCCTTAATGGTTTTATCTACAAGTTCAACAAGATCTGTGTTCCTAGAGGTGAACGATTGTAGCTTATCAGAGAGGCTCACACTTCTAAGGTTGCAGAACATTTTTGTGTTGGGAAGATAGTTTCCAAGTTACAGAGGTATGTGTAGTGGCCCGAAATGAAAGAATATGTAGCATGTTTTATTCGAGGATGTATTATTTGTTGTACCAGTAAGCCCAATAACAGGAAGCAAGGTCTATACATATCTTACCTGTACCCACTCGACCTTGTGAAAGTATTTGCATGGATTTTGTGGGAGGTTTACCAACAACCAGGAAGGAACATGACTATATGTTTGTGGTAGTTGACAGGTTAAGAAAAATGTACATTCTCATGACTTGTAAAAATATCATCAACGGAAAAGAAGCAACAAAAATGTTCTTTGAACGGGTCTGGGTGCACTTTGGGATACCAAGGAGCATCATTTCATATAGGGATACTATATTTCTCAGTGCATTTTGGACTACATTGTGGGAGAAGATGGACACTAAGCTGAAGAGGTCTACAACATTCCATCGACAAAAAGATGGGGAGACAGAAGTAGTCAATACGAATTTGGTGCAACTTTTGAGATGTTATAATCAGAAGCATCCAAAGACCTAGGAAGAAAATATCATCTATATACAACACTCTAATAATAGAGAAGTCTGCACTTCTACTCGTAAGTCACCATTTGAAACTTGTTTTGGATAATTTCCACCTTCACCCTTAGATGTTGTATATATAACATAAGAAGGAGTGAGGGAGGACCTCACATGAGATGCATTAAAAGAAGAAAAAAATGTTGAGAAGATCAGGAAGATCCATTTGCAAGGACAAGAGACACTGAAGAAGTCACAAGAAACATACAAGGCTAGACATGACCAACACAAAACAAAGACAACATTTATGGTGGGAGATACAGTATCGTTACAAATGAATAAGGAAAGGTTATAGGGTCCTGGTAATAATATCAAGGCTCTGTGGTATGGTTATTTTGAGGTATAGGAAAAGGTGGGATATAGTTCCTACATATTCATTCTGCCCCCATACATGCACATTTACTCAATAGTGAATGTGGAGAATATCAAACTCTATGAGCCTTCCATGTTGAATTAGGAGGAGCAGTAGGTCCTACCTTCCATAGAGGACTTAGCACCGGATTCTCGGGAAGATTTAGCAGAGGACACAATTTTGTAGAAGCAGTCTATAACTACTAGATAGGGGCAACATAACCTTTGGAAGATTAGGTTGAAAGGAAAAAGTCCAGGAAAAGAAAAGTGGTAGTCGAGGGAGAAGGTAGAGTAAAAATTTTCTCACCTCATTCAGTAAATATTTGGGGACCAAAATCCTCCCTAAATGGGGAGGTATGATCTGTATTGAATCATTATAATATTTTTCATCTATCTTGATGCTTTTAGAGTGGAAAAAATTGGAGGAATCAACTTGCAAGGTCATTTTAACAACAGATCCAAGTTTGGAAAATTGGGTTCTAAAACCTTCCAGATCCATTTTAAGGAGTTAAATGAATTTTTTTTTGGGGGGGGGTTGGTGTCCAGAACCTATGCACACCCCCTTGACGATTTTCTATGCCCTAAGACCTTTCCAACGGTGTAGATCGTGCATCAATCAGAGTTCATATGAAAAATTTATGGATCCCCCAAGTTGACCTATTATGTTGACCACCATGGTATTATAGGATGCCACGTCAACCCCCATTACACATTTATATGGGGCTATCCATGTGAGGAATTTTTATAATATTCTAGAAGGATCAAAACCCTACTACAATTAAGGGTTGAGGAAGTCAAAAATACCCTTAGATGGCTATTATGCTATGTTAAATATTGGGACACTAAGAGGAGAAGGGATTTCATTCTATGTTATTGTATTATGTTCCATAGCAGAGAAGAACAACTGGGAGTGGGAAATTAGAGAGAATAGTAGAGGGGGTTATTATTATGTAGCATCCTAATAAGACACAGGTCTCAGGTAACTCCATAGAGAGTTCCTTCTCCTTTGTACTTGCATTACTTCCATACTGGAGAAAAGAGAATAGAGAAGCCTCACCTTCTAGTTGGGTTTTGTCCTATAAGGGTTTCCTAGAGAAAAAAATTGTTATGTTGTGAATGGAATGCGATTGTATTTTACTATTATTTATTTTCCACATTTTATCTATTTCATGCATAAGAAGAAAATCAATAATTAAATATTTTGGAATCTAAAGGAATTTAACCTTCATAGTGTACCTTGTATTTTTATTTATCATATATTTTGTGAAGAATTGTTCCAGTGGAATATCCATAGCCATTTATAGATCGTATTGGTATCAAAGTAGGTTTTATTTTAGGTATTTGTGGGAAGTTTCAGCATCCAAGAATCGACTTAAATAGAAGTCGCAAAAAATCCTAACCATGGTAGATGAGTATGTTCATAATAACCCTTGAGATCCGGTAGAAGAGACATTTGAGAGTTTGGAATTGCAAGTTTTCGACATGAAATGCAACATGAACATCCTCTTGCCAGGTCTAGAAATAAATCTCAGACCGTTTGTATATGATATATGCTCTAACTTAGATATCAGATCGGAGGGGAAATTGAGATACCAGGAAGACTCATGAAAGTATTCATGGAAATAATCCAAGAAACAGAGGTCGCGTTCGAGTTCCATGAAACCTTCATAGTCCATATTCAATATGGAAGAGAAAGTGGAAATAAATCCATACCAAGGTGGCATCGATGCATTAAAACTGAATCATTTGTTGTGACAACTAGAAGTTTATTTTAGCCTTCACCATATAGATGAAGAGTAGAATATTTCATTTACTAGATGGAATTTAGAGGTCCATGCTCTAACCTGGTGGAAAATCCATAAGAAAACACTTAGGCTAGAGTGTGATCCATCGGTAAATAGGTGGAAGGACTTAAAAACCCTCATCAAGTCCCAATTCTACCCTATCAGGTATGTAGAGGAATAATGGATTTGGTGGCACTACTTCAGGCAGAGGTAGGGGAAAAGTTTACATGAGTACACCACTTATTTTAGAAATATAGCCATCATGTTGGGTATCTTTCCCAAGAATCCAGATGTAATCCTCAAGTATCTATGGGGTTTCCACAATCATCCATGAAAGTAGGTGATGTTCTTCAATCCTAGGATAGTGGATGAGGCATCTGTACATGCAAACTACCTGGAAAACATAGGCCAAAAGAAGGGGAAACCAAGAGGTTTTAAGGAGAAAGAGAACCAAGGAGATTCCAAGGAGGGGAAGAAGAAGTGGAAAGGGGGAAATATAAGAATACAGGAATTGCTACACATCAGTGCAAAGATCCTATAAATCATTGCAATTATTACAACATTGATGGCCACACCAAGGAAAAATGTTGGAAATTACATCTAGTACTGAACCCGAAGAATCGCAAGAAGGACAGAAAGAGAAAGAATCTTTTAGCCACATATTCAAGAAATTAGGTTGAAAGTAGCTTGGATGTGGATGAAAATATTATTTGTACATTTTTGTAGAAGGAAGTGAATCTGAGTATCCTCCATAACTAGGAAGAGAAGGAGATGACCAATATCTTCCACATCAAGATTCATGTCAAGAAGACCAAGATTGATGCTCTGTTCAATTCTAGTTCACAAGATAATATCATAGTAACAGATTTGGTAAGAAATATTGGATTGGAGGTTCAAGGTAATCCTATCCCCTATCCATTGGGTTGGGTAAACAAAGATGCAAACATAAAGGTAATGAAACATTGTAAGATTAAATTTTATATATTTTTTGATATTATTGATGAAGTGGAATTATACATAGTACATCGTGATGTATGTGGAGTAATGTTTGAAACCCCTGTATGTATATGAGGGATGAAATATTCATGCAGAGAGACAACCAATATTGAATTATCAAGGATGGAAAGTCCTTCATCACTAATTCCCATAAAGGTAAGTCAAAGATCTCAATGCTAACTTTCAACCAAGCCAAGAAGTTGATTAGTTCTAGTAAGAAATATGATTTTATTTTCTTAAGAGAAAATCAATCTGATGATGAGTCAATGAGAGTGAAGGCATCCCAAGAGGGGTGTACTAAAGAAAAGAAACATAATGGAGGATTTTCTACATGAATACATAAGAGTGTTCAAGGAGCCTAAAGGGATACCACCCAAGAGGGATGTGAAGCATGGAATATAGTCATTCTTAGAGTCCTCGTTGTCAAATATTACGTTGTATGTATAGTCTATTATTGAAGCGAATGAAGTGAAGAAGCAGATGCAGGAGTTGTTGGAACAGGATGTGATTCGACCAAGTACCTCACCTTGTGGTTCACCCATCATAATTGTACCCAAGAAGGATGGGACTTGGAGAGTGTGTACCTATTACAAGGAATTGAACAAGATTACACTAAAGAATCGATACCCTCTTCCAAGGATCGATGTTCTATTGGACCAACTATAGCATGCAAAGTACTTCACTGAGATATATTGAAATCAAGATATCACCAGGTACGATTCAAAGAACAAGATACTTGGAATACTTCCTTCACAATAAGGAATTTTTTTTATGAGTGGTTGGTTATGCCATTCGGTTTATTCAACGCACTAGCTACATTTATGATACTAATGAATGATGTTTTATTCCCTTATGTAGATTAATTTCTTATTGTTTGTTTGGATGATATATTGGTGTATAGCACTACCTAGGATGAGCACATCTCACATCTTATGCAAGTGTTAGAGACTCTGAAGAAGAACCAGTTGCTAGCTAATCTCAAGAAATGTGAGTTTTCTCAGTAGTATTTGGGGTATTTAGGGTATGTGATCAGTGGATGGGAGCTCAAGATATATCCCACAAAGATGGAGGCCATCATGAAATGGCTATTTCCTACAAATTTCACTAAAGTTAGGAGTTTTTTTGGGGCTGCAAAATACTTGTGAAAGTTCATAGCTTCATTTTTCAGTGGTAGTTGCACCAGTCCATGCCATAAGAGCCAGTGGTAAGAGTTTCCAATGGGAGAAGAATCAGTAGAATTCATTTGATGAGATGAAAATAAAGCCCAGTCAAGCATGTGTTCTTGCACTACAAAAATTCTAGAAGCCCTTCAAAGTGGAGATGGATGCAAGTGAGTATGCCATGGGAGAAATACTAACGCAAGGAGGAATGCCTATACGCTATCATTTTGAAGTATTTCATAGGGCGGTTCTCAACTACCCTACCTATGACAAGGACATATATGCCTTAGTACAAGATGTCAAAATGTGGAAGAACTATATGATGGGAAAGGAGACCATCTCGACACAAATCACCAATCACTACAATATTTTCAATCCCCGAGTAAGCTACAACAAACTAGGCCTTACAAGTGGATGGGATTTTTACAACAATTTCATTTTGTCATAAAGTATAATAAGGGTGGCAAAAATAAGTTTGTATACATGTTTTCATGACCACCCACGTCCAATATTACAACTTTGGTAACTCTTATGCACATGGATCCTTTTACCCATGATGCATATAAAGAGACACACATAGATGAGGGTGACTTCAAGGAGGTGTTTCAGAAACTAGAGGATCAAATTCATATAGAAGAAGATTATAGAAATACTAACTATAATTTCCTTAATGGTTTACTCTACAATATCAACAAGCTTTGTGCTTCTAAAGGTGAACGATTGCAACTTACTAGAGAGGCTCACACCTCCAATGTTGTGGGGCATTTTGGTGTTGGGAAGACAGTTGCCAACTTATACAGGTATGTGTACTGGGCCATAATTCAAGAAGAATAACATGGTATATTATAGGATGTATAATTTGTTGTACCAACAAACCCAGTAACCAGAAGCAAGGTCTATACCATCCCTTACCTATACCCACTTGACCTTGGAAAAGTATTTCCATGGATGTTGTGGGAGCTTTACCAACAACCAGGAAGGGAAATGACTATGTTTTTATGGTAGTTGACAAGTTCAACAAAATGTGCATTCTCAATCCTTGTAAAAAGACCATCAATGGATAAGAAGAAACAAACAAGTTCTTTGAACAAGTCTAGGTGCACTTTGTTATACCAAGGAGCATCATCTTATATAGGGATACCATATTTCTCAGTGCACTTTGGACTACATTGTGGGAGACGATGGACACTAATTTTAAGAGGTCTACAACATTCCATTCACAGAAAGATGGGAAAAAAAATTTAGTAAAGAGGAATTTGGTGTAGATTTTGAGAGGTTACAATCAGAAGAATCTGAATAATTGGGATGAAAATTTGATCTATATACAACACTCTTATAATAGGGCAGTCCACACTTCTACTGGTAAGTCACCTTTTGAAACTTGCTTTGGATATTTTCCACCTTCACCCTTAGATGTTGAATATGGACAGAAAGGAGGAGTGATGGAGGACCTCACAAGAGATGCAATAAAAGTAAAACAAAATGTTGATAAGATTAGATAGATCCATTTGCAAGTACAAGAGACACTGAAGAAGTCATAGGAAAAGTACAAGGCTATACATGACCAGCACAAAAGAGAGAGAACATTTAGAGTGGGAGACAGAGTATGGTTACAAATGAATAAGGAAAGGCTAAAAGGTCTTGGTAAGAATATAAAGGATTTGCGGTATGGTCCTTTTGAGGTATTGAAAAAGGTGGGATATAATACCTACAGACTCAGTTTACCCACATACATGTTCATTTACTTAGTAGTGAATGTGGAGAATATCAAACTCTATGAGCCTCCCATGTTGGATCAGGAGGAGGAGTAGGTCCTACCTTCCATAGAGTACTTAGCACCAAATTCTTAGGTAGAGTTAGTAGAGGAAAATTTTTTGCAGAAGTGGTCTAGAACTAAAATATAGGGGAAACATGACCTTTCACAAATTTGGTTGGAAGGACAACTTCCAAGAAAGGCAAAGTGATACTCTATGGAGAAAGTAGAGGAAAATTTTCCTCACCTCGTTCAGTAAATATTTTGGGGACTAAAATCATTCTAAAATGGGGAGGTATAATCTGTATTGGATCATTATATTAGTTTTCATCTATATTGTTACTTTCAGAGTAGAAAAAATTGGAGGAATTAGCTTGCAGGGTCATTTTAGTGGCAGGTCCCAGTTTGGAAAATTGGGGTCTGGAACCTTCCGGAGTCATGTTGAGGAATTAAACAAAATATTTTGGGTTTTTTTTGTCTAGAAATTGTGCAAACCCCCTTTATGTTATTCTACACTCTAACACATTTCCAATGGTATAGATCCTGCGTCAATTAGAGTTTGTATGCAAACGTTATGCCTCATGTAAGTTGACCACCATGGTACAAGAGGATGCCACATTAGCCCCCATTACTCAGACAAATGGGGCTAGATGCATGAGGAATTTCAAGAATATTCTAAAATTTTCAAAACCATAACCAAATTGAGGGTTTGAGAAGTTAAAAACCTACCCCTAGATGGCTATCAGGCTATATTAAATATCAGGCCACTAGGAGGAGAATATGTTCCATTCTATGTTATTGTATTTTTTTCCCTAGAATAGCAGAACAATTGGGAGTGGGAAATTAGAGAGCATAACAGAGGGGGTCAATTTTTTGTAGCAACCTAATGGACCACAGGTGTTACACAGCCATTTCCAAACCCCAAACTAGTAATGTATATTGTAAATTGTATGTATGGTCGAGAGCCAAAGTGATGTAATATGTAAATGATGTAAATTTAATATAATGAATAAAATTTATCACTAGCTGCAGAGGGACACAGACAATGATTTGGGGGATAAGTTTCCACAAGAGAGGGAAGGGGACCAAGGGGGGATATTTTACCCATGTTCATTAAATCCAAACCATTTCTTTCTAAATTATCCTTACTTTGAACCTCCCATTAGTTGTTGAATGTTCTAGAGCCCAATCATTGAATTCATGTAAGAGGGTGGGTGTGAGAGTAACATCCCATAGTTAATGGGATCATGGGGGATGATTAAAATCAGCTTGGAGAGGAGTGCAAGTCAAGAAATCAACAGAAATAGGGGAAGTTCGTATGGATAGGATACTAGAATTACAGATCCCCGTTTTTACATAGAGAGCAGTTTTTACATGGATTTTTTTGTCCAACAAATGTGTTTTGAGTGTTGAAGATTGAAGGAAACTATTGTGGACATGTTTGGAAGCTGTTTAGATTTTTTATTTCATGAATAAGGAGGATGCAGGCCTGTGAGTGACGTGCTTCTCAAAATTCATAAATGAAATCATGTGTTTTGTTGCTGGGCGAATTTGTGTTACAGTTATAGAATTCTTGAGGTCCTAGCAAGACGTTTTCCTATCCAAATTGTGTTGGAAGCCCTAGAGGGGAGTGGAAAGGCCTAAATGACTATGATAAATGAAGGGGGATACCATCCCTTTGGTTGTGTATGTTGAGAGGAAGAGATTTGGTGGATTGGAATTAGTTGTGGGAATTGACTGTTGAGAGGGGGACAATAGTTAGCCTTAGGGACCATCATCTCTTGTGGATTCATAGCCCCATATAAGGGGAGGCTTGCTATTGATAACTGGAACAACAAGTCTACGATATGGAGGAACATCTATCCTATACATTGGGTATCATAATTTCACAATATAAGTGTTCTTATTTGTTGTGTTCAATTATGTTAAATGCAGATATAGTTGTTGTGCAATTTACTTTGAGCTATCTTGGTTAAATGCTACTTGTTGTGAGCATAATGATGCATTCAAATATCTATTCGTCTGGTTGAATTTTTGTGTATGTCATTTAGTTGTTTTTGTGCACAATATAGTAGTTGTAATTATGTTTTTAAGTAGCATATACAATTTCATGAGCTTTAATGTCATATTGTGTGATATTTCCACATATAGATTTGATATCAATAATTTTAATTGGGTCGTTTTAGCAAGTGACATGACCCAACTGGGGGTTGGGTACATTACAAAGTGGTATTAGAGCTCAAGTTCAACACTAGACCTATATGGGCCAAGAACTAGTGTGAATTTTGTAAAATTCACTATTACATACTTTGGTCTTAGCGAATTTGGGGGAAAACGGTGGAGAACTAGAGAAAAATCCCCAAAATTCATGGAAAATTTTGAGATTTAGTTTCCTTAGAAATGTCTGAGGTGTTTAATGGTTTCAATATAACAAGTTGTAGAGATATATTCAACATGTAATGCTGAAATTTTCTTTCTAATGGTCGTGGAAGGAGTTGGTTGAGTTCAGTGAATCGACGACCGAGATCATGTTTGATATTGAGATCAACGACCTAGATTCATTTTGATAAATTTAAAAATTTATAAGGATTTCATAGGTTGCTAAGGTTTCATATATCAATGACCAAGATCTGTTTTCAGACATTTGGAAAAAGGATCAAATCAATGACTAAGATTCATTTTCAGTTGTTTCCAAAATGGATCAAATCAATGATCTGGATTCATTTTCGATTGTTGGGAAGTTGAAGTACATCTATGTTCTAGAAAAATTTTGGTCATTTAGGATTTGGAGATGATCAATGGTCAAGATCATCTTGGATTAATATCAATGGTCCAGAATCATCCGAGTTTTGGCTGAAAAATTTATAAGTGTTGCATTTGGCCAAGAGGATTCATCGATGGTCAATGGTCGGGTCGGTTGATTTGGTGAAGTGTTTCGGTCACAAACGAAAATCATCAATGATCAATGGATCGATGGTTAGGTGTTGGCTGATTCAGAGAAGTGTTCAGGTCATCCAAGGGAAATTTTCAATGGTCGATGGTTGATGGTCGGGTGTCAGCTGATTCGACCATGTCTCTGTTTCATCCAAGAGAAACGATCGATGGTCGATGAATAAAATAGGATGATGACATGCCATGTCATGTAAATATCCATGTTTCATTCCACATCATCCAAGGTTCCATGTTAGATTCTACATGTCATGCCATGTCAGCATCCACATGTCATGCCACATTGACAATTTCCATGTCATCTAAAAAATGGTTGATGGTCGATGGTCAGGTCGGACGAATTGGAGAAGTGTTTTCGATACTCAACAGGAATGGTCTATGACCAATGTCCGATGGTATAGTTGAATGAAGTGAGAGATTGTTTCATCTACTAATGGAAATTGTCGACGATCGGTGATCAACAATCAATTCGGTCCATTCAGAAATGTCTTGTAATCGGTTGCCAAAGGAAGAGGGTCGAAAAGAAAAAGTCGGGTCGGCCATTTGGGAAGTATTGGCAGATCAACGGCTGAGATAACACCTAATTTTGATATCAATGGATCATATTTAAGGGCTATTATAGTAGTAAAACAATCAATTTTGTGTGAATTTTTCGTGATTTTGAAGGTCACCAACTTGCAAGGCGATTTTAAGGCCCTAAACGACGTTTTTAGGCAATCAAAACCTACGAGTAAATAGTGTACTAAGGTAAAAAAACTTGGCAAGAGATATCCAACGAGATATTTCGAGCGCAAAACAAAGATAGTATGAGAAAGTTACAATTGAAATAGTTCAGATAAAATTTTGGCACCAGTTTATTTTCAGAGGGCATAAATCCTTGCTCAAAATTTCGTCTGAGGCACACGAGTAGTCTATGGAAATATTATGAACCATAGAATACAACCATGGAACTATATTTTGGATATGGGTGTGTGAAAATGTTCAGGAAGAGAAAGAAGAAACTTGTAACATACAACGATAAATTGAGAAAAATAGTCAAAACTTCTTTGAACCATAATTTTCAGCTCGAAGCTCTTATTGGAGAAAACAAATAGTTTTTGGAAAGGTATTGAGGAGGAGAAGACATCTATCCACCCATAATTTTTAATTTGGTGCTAAATGTTTCTCATAAAGTAATAAAGTAATTATGTAGCAGTAAAAGAGTGGAAATTGTAGCATATGGATGTTGTAACTTTTCACTTATAACTCAGAATGATGTCTGAGTACAATCATTGGAGATATGTTTCAGAGAAGAATTTTTTTAAGGAGTCATATTTTGACTTAGTGCATTATGTTATTCATAAATTGATGTGAAGAATAACTTGTAATCGAATTAATAAATATTTTGCAATATGCTTAATTCTAACAACAATTATTGCATTCACATTCTTGCAGAATTAGAGATATGGAAAGAAAACTTTAGTTCCTATATGAGAATTAGATATATGGATGATGCACAAGGGTCTTATAGCCATGAAGAAGAGATCAAAGGTCTACATGTTAGCATGGGTAATTTTGAGAATGATTCTAATGGAAGAATAGGAAGGAAGGAGCTTGTAACTATGAGAATCTCGCAAAGAGAAGTGCAAAGATATAGGCTCGATAATGAAAATATCGTGAAAGCTTAGGAGGAGACGCTACAAATATTGAATATGCTGCAAAATCAAGTCAACAAAGATTTGAGCATAAAGCAAGCAGCTACTACCAAGAAAGTAGAAACTTCTATATCTCATGGTAGGAGAGATGATCATGAAGGATCTAGATGGTCAAGGAGTATTAGTGGGCATCGACATCATCATCCCCCAGAGCACTCAAACATAAGATCATATGCACTTTCAAGGTTAGCAAGTATCCCAAGTATGTCTCCTGTTAGGAGTAAGAGATGGAGACATGGATTAGATAGCTTACAAGGGAAACTGAGGAAAATCAAACCACCATCTTTTGATGGAGAGAACAATAAAGGAGAAGAAGTAGAAGCATGGTTATTGGGAATGATAAAATATTTCCTGTTACATGATTACTCATCAAATGAAAAAGCTAGAATTGTAGCCTAACACCTTCAAGGGAAGGAATCTATGTGGTGGGATCGGTTCAAGAAAGCTAAGCACCTTGATGAGAAGAGAATTTCTTGGAGGTAGTTCAAGAAATAGTTTCATCAGCAGTACTTGTCATAGCAATATTATGACAAGAAGATGCAAGATTTATTTGAACTCAAACTTGGGAACATGACTATTGATGAATATGAGAGAAATTTATTAAAACTTCTCAAGTATGTGAGCTTGATCATGGATGAAAAGGTAAAAAATTAGAGGTTCTTGAGTGGACTACCATCTTTCTACAAGGATAAAATTTAGTTTTTTGAGACCAAGAGTTTAGAGGAATCCATAAGGAAGGATAAGTACTTGTATGAGATAAATAGAGGAAGGATATCTTTCCAAAAGGCTCGGGATGACAAGAATAAATCCAACATGGATCAAAGGAAGAAATTATTCAATCCATCTTTCATTAGGAATAGTTATCAAGCATAGCAGCAAGGGAAACAATATCAAGGCGATTAGAAAATGACATATTCCTTGGGAAAGAGGCCAAGACAACAACCCATAAAGTGTTGGGGATGTGAAGGAGATAACATGTATAAATATTTTCCTCACCAAGGAGATAAGATGAATATTATTCATAACATCAAGCAAGAGGAGACAATAGACGATGTGGGAAGAAGCATGCCAAGTATCTATGCAACTGTGGACAATAGACAAGAAGACTATCAATCCCACATGATTGATGTGGAAGGTAAGATTGAAAATCATCCCATAGATATTTTGATTGATTTTGGAGCTAGTCATAGCTACATAGATCCAAATCTAGTTGAAAGACTTAAATTGAAGAAATGTAAGCATGAAAAGTCTTGGTTAGTTCAAATAGCTATTGGAGCCAAGAGAAGAATTAATGATCTTGTTAAAGAATTCCCTATAAAAATGAATGGAATTAACATTAAGGCATATTTGAACATCATACCTCTTGGGTCTTATGACTTCTTGATTGGTATGGATTGGATAGAAAAGAATAATGTTGTTTTATATTGTTATAAAAATGTTTTCACATGTCTATATGAGGAAAGGAATTCAAGGACAATGCAAGGTATTCTAAGGCCTATATTTGTTCGAGAGATTTCAGCATTGTAGATGAAAATAAGTTTTATAAAAGGGTGTCAGATATATGTAGCCCATATGAAAGAGCCAATGCAGGATAAAGATTCAATTCTAGAAGATTATGCAATCTTGAAAGAGTTTGAAGATTTGTTTGAGGAGTTGTCAGGATTTCCACCAAAGAGGGATATAGATTTCTCTATTGACTTAATGCATGGACCTGCCCTAATATCTAACACTCCCTACAAAATGAGCACATCAGAGCTAAAAGATTTGCAAATGAAACTAGAAGAGTTGTTGAAGAAAGGGTACATACACCCAATTGTTTCCCATTCGGGTGCCCTGGTTCTTTTTGTCAAGAAAAAAGATGGAACACTGAGGTTATGTATTGACTTTAGACAACTGAACAAGGTTACAGTCAAGAATTGGATCTTTTTATCAACTAAAAGGAGAAAATATATTCTCCAATATTGAATTGAGGCCAGGTTATCATCAAGTGATAATTAGAGAATAAGACACTAGAAAAACATCCTTTCGGACAAGGTATGGACACTATGAATTTGTGATGGTTCATTTTGATTTGACAAATGCACTAGCTATATTTATGTGTTTGATGAATGGGGTGTTCAGAGATTTCCTGGACAAGTTTTTCATTGTATTATTGGAATATATTCTCATATATTCTAAGACAGAGGAGGAGCATGAGAAACATTTGAGGATGGTGCTACAAATGTTGAGGGAGCACCAATTGTATGGAAAGATAAGTAAATGTAGTTTCTATCAAAATCAGATCCATTATTTGGGTCACATTGTTTTAGAAGATGGAATAGCAGTGGATCCAGAAAAGATTGAAGCAATCAAAATTTGGTCAACACCAACAAACATTTCAGAGGTTACATCATTCATGGGTATAGTTGGTTACTATACGAGATTCATTGCTGGATTCTCCAAGATTGCACACTCAATAACATCTTTGTAAAATAAAGGATTGAAATTTGAGTGGAGTGCCAAGTGTGAAGACAATTTACAGTGCTTAAAGGATTTATTAACCAGGGCACCTATTTTGAAAGTTGTTGATCCAGATAAGGATTTGGTTGTGTGCATAGATGCATGCAAGGAAGGGCTCGGTGGAGTCCTTATGCAAAATGGACATATAATTTGTTATGGTTCCAAAAACTTGAAGGAACATGAAATAAATTATGCCACACATGACTTATAGTTGGAATCCATAGTACAAGCCTTAATGATGTGGAGAAATTAGCTTATGGGTAGAAAATTTGAATTAAGGACAAACCATAGTGGTCTAAAACACTTGTTTGAACAAAAACACTAAATGCCAGACAAACTAGATGGCTAGAATTTTTTAGTGAATACAACTTTGACATAAAGCACATAAAGGGAAAATAGAACAAGGTGGTTGATGCACTCAAAAAAAGGGTGCATAAATGCATGCTAAAACCATATGTGTATACATAATAGATTTAAAATATAGAATTCTAGAGGTTGTAACAACATATGAGCATTGTGTGCAAGTCAAAGAAATCTTACAACATAATGATATACAACAAAAAGATAAGGATTACAAGCTAGAAGAGGATGGAATTATCTTATTTTTGAATAGAGTATATGTTCCCAATATTCAAGAACTGAGAAATTTAGTTTTAAATAAGATGCATGTGCCATACACGAGACATCTAAGATACCAAAACATTATTGCAGTTGTAAGAGGGAAATATTTTTGTCCTGGTATTAAGAGAGATTCTATTGATTATTTGGCCAGATGCATGGAATGTGATGCAGGAGCATCCCTTCACATCAGCAAATGTGCCAGCAAGCCAACGCATAGATGCACAAAAGAGAAAGGGAGAGGCATTGACCCTCCCATTTTTAAATTCAAAATCTTATCCCATGGGGATTTGCATTGTAAGGTTGTAAGAGCCAAGTCATACCTTTGTACAAGTAGTGGATAGATCACCTTAAATGGTTGATTGTAAGTAGGTCTTGGTCTGATTCAGATATGGACTTTTCATTTATGTAATGAAACAATAGGAGTATGGTGTCTTAACTGAGATAATGATGGAACTAAGGCAGTGAAGAGGATAATCTCATAGAGCCCTCTTTTTGTAAAAAGGAGAGAGAGATATCTTTGTAGAGAGGTCTAGGTAGAAGATCTTAGAAGATATTAAAAGAATAACTCATAATAGAGTTAGGATAAGAGAGCTTGAGAGAACTGAGAATCTATTGAAGTCCAATTTTTGTAAACATCTGTATAGACACATAAAGATAATAGAAAATAAGTTTTTCCTGCATATAGTGTGTTTATGTATTTGTGTTGATTGTTATGATTTCATATGTTGTTCACATTTTGAATGCGTGAATTGGTGAAGTATTGAATGAGTTTCAATTGTTTCTCCCATTTGAGTTCTCGAGTGCAAGGAGTGCACACAGTCCGCAAAGGGTGCATTGACAGAGCTGAGTTAACCTCAAGGACGCTCATGAGAGATAGTGTTGAACCTTCATCAACCGAGTGTAAGGAGTCCATAGGGAGAACTCTATGTTGAGTTCAAGAAGAAATAGATTTACTAAACACTTTGCAAGGAGGAGCGTTGCAGGGTGTGCATCGAGCAAGGAGAATGCCAGGAGGGCGAGAAGAATTTATTTTAAAGAAATCCTTCATATTTGATTGGAAAAAAACACAAGGAGTGTGTGGGAGATCGAAATATCCAAGGAGATCAAGCTCAGAAGGAGTAATGCATAGAGTGCATAGGAGATGGACTTGTTCTAAGTCCAAAAGCTTAGAAGAAATAACGCTGCAAGGGTGAAGTGAGACCTAAGATCGTCAAGTTTGTAGGAGAAATCTCAAACGTCGAGACCTTTGAGCACTGACTAAATATTTTAAGTCGGGAGAAGCCTAAAGCTTAGGAGGAGGAGAAACAACAACCATTATATTGGTTGTAAGGAGAAGAATGGTCCATTGGATCAGTGCCTAACGAACAAGGATAATGCAGGAGAAGAGAATAGATCTCATCCATTGGATCTGAGCGCAGAGGATCAACCATCGTTGGATCTGAGAAGAAGTGCATGAGTTTTAACACCTTGTGTACACACAAAAGATAAGACATGCTAAAGAGCCAAAGTCACGAAACCATTTGGGACCGTCCATCTACTGGAATGACACATGGAAGAAATCTATCGATTTCGGGTGGAAACGCTTCGAGAGGAATGAGCACATAGAGAAGTTGAAACTTCTGAAGCCTAAAGGGCTGAGGGGTCGAAATGAATCTGGACTATTAGATCCAGAGGGAATACATGTCAACGGGTCATGAGATCTAGAAGGAGGTGGAGGTGCAACGCTGAGAAAATTGAAGGCCGAAGTTGCAGAAATGACGAGAGTCATCGATGCGAAAGAGGACATGTGGTGCCAGATCTAGGACTTCGGAGAAAAGTAGAGGAGGAAAAGGTCTGAAGACCCAGAGAATATCTCAACTGTCAATAGAGAAGGGATTCAGAGGGTCATTGATCTAGTTGAGGAGGCCAAAATCATGAAGCGGGAGCATGACTATTGATTGGGGAGGATACGGGTCAGTAGATCTTCCACTCCGAAAGATATCCAGTCAATAGTGGTGAGGATTTGAGAATTGAGATTCCCGAAGTCCAGAATCGCAAAGAGATATGGTTCATAGATTTAGGGAGGGAATATTTGGTCCATCAGTCCAGAGGTACCATCAAGATCAGTAGATTGATGGTCCCATAGCATTTCAGGGATTGAAGGTGCATGAGCTTTAACAGGAAGTCACGTGTTCACGTGAGGACGTTGTCCAAGGCCACATGTAAAGAATGAGCTTAGAAAAGGGATCTTGTGGAGCTTGAGAGTTGAAACTAACGAAGGCCGAAAAGACAGAATCAGTCATAGCCATTGATTTATAGGGGAGCTACGTGTCGATAGATTTTGCATATCTGAGATCGTGCATAGGAGGCAGGGAAGGAGATTTGATAGCATTCGTTGATCATAGGCAGCACCAAAGGAGTGAATATTTATGGACAAGAGGGATTGTGGAGCCATAACTTATGCGGAGGATAATTATTCTAGAGTGGGCCGCAATTAGAACCATGGTATTCACAAATGGATACGTGGTAGCACGAGGAGGATTGCATTACGAAAAAGCGGGTTGGCTTGAAACCACTCTTGTTGGTGCCCGCAATCGTGCATTAGCACAAGGACATGACCCAGGGTCATATAAAGGAGGGGCTAGCGCCAAAGGGGATTACGCCTAAACTAGTGTTTTGGGAGCGCATGGAAATTAGCCCGTGGGTCTGACAGACCTACACACAGAAGGGAAAAGGGACCTGTGTATATTTGATTTGGGTTCAAAGAGGAACTTGAGGAGTCGATTCGACTCTGTAGTTAGAAATATCCTAGATCGGGAGGTCGCAGATCCCCAGGAGGAGAGGGGGGTTCCATCAGAATGTCATAAGGTAAAGGTTTAGCAAAAGTATCCAACAGGATTGGGCCAGAATTGTTAAAGGAAATGGAAGAATAAATGGTAAAGATGAGGAAAACTTTGAAATTTTCACAATATAGATAGAAGATATGTGTTTATAAAAGGAGAACACATAGAGAATTCAAGGTAGGAGAGCACATGTTTTTAAAAATTAAATCCAAGAGAATCTTGTTGAAATTGGGAAGTTTCCCAAAGTTTGAAGTGAGATATTGTGGGCCTTTTGAGATCTTAAAAAATATAGGGTCGGTTGCATACATGCTAGAATTACTTGCATCCATGAGAATTCATAACGTGTTCCATGTGTCTTTATTAAAAAAGTATGTACCTGATCCTAATCATGTGATTGATCGTAATCTGGTCCAGTGGAACACGAAGGGGATTTCTGGGTGGAACCAGTGCACATTCTGGACCAAAAATTCAAAGTGCTCAAGAACAAAGACATTGCTTGGTAAAGGTTCAATGGACCTGCTATAGTCCCGAAGACGCTACATGGGAGCACGAGGAAGTCATGCGAGAAGCATACCAAAAAACATTTGCAAATTTTGAAGAAAATTGAATGTACATTTGTACATAAGCGAATGAAGACTCCATTTTGGTATCTGGAGTTCTTGGAGTCACAAATTTGATATTTATTTTCCAATGAATGTGTGGGTTGAAGGGAAAAGGAGTTCTTGGTTGGAATTTTTTCATGATTCATTAAGTTGTGGAATTATCAAGTACTTTGATGTAATGTTTTTATATATTACAATGTGTAAATTGTATGGTTACGTGCACTGAGGACAATGCATTTTGTAGGGGAGGGAAATGCAACACCCTTGTTCCCAAACCCCAAACTAGTGATGTATATTGTAAATGTGATGTATGGTTGAGATCCGAATAAATGTAATATGTAAATGATGTAAATTCAATATAATGAATAAAATGTATTTCCACCTGCAGATGGACATAGATGAATATTTGGGGACTATGTTTCCACAAGAGAGGGAAGGGGTCCAGGGGGGGAGAGTTTACCCATGTTTATTAAATCCAAACCATTTATTTCTAAATTATCCTTACTATGAACCTTCCATTAGATGTTGAATGTTCTAGATCCCAATCATTGAATTCATGTAAGAGGGTGGGTGTGAGATTCACATCTCATAGTTATTGGGAGCATGGGAGTTGAGTACAATTATCTTGGGGAGGAGTGCAATTCAAGAAAGAAAGATAAATATTTGTATGGGTAGGTGACCAGAATTATAGATGTACATTTTCGCATAGACATAATTTTTTACATGGATTTTTCTGGCCAGCAAAGGAGTTATGAATGTTGAAGCTTGAAGGAAACTATTGTGGACATGTTTTAGTGGTTTGGAATTGTAATTTCATGGAGAAGAAGGTTGAAGGCATGTGAGTGACATACTACTTGAAATTCATTAAGAAAATCACATGTTTTGTTACTAGTTGAATTTGTGTTGCAACTATAGAATTCTTGAGGTGCCTACAAGTAGTTTTCCTGCCCAACCTTTGTTGGAGTCCCTGGAGGGGAGTGGAAAGGCATGAGGGATTGTGAGTAGTGAAGGGGGATTCCATCCCTTGGGTTGTGAAGTTTGAGGGGAAGAGAGTTGGTGTACTGGAATTAGCTATGGAATTGACTATTGAGAGGGGGACAATAGCCAACCTTAGGGACCACTGTCTCTTGTGGATTCATAGCCCCATCTTGGGGGTGACTTTTTATTAAGAACTGGAACAACAATTCTACAGTTGGGAGGAACGTTTTTCCTTTGCAGAGGGTTGCATATTTTCATAATATAAGTTTTCTTATTTATTGTGTTCAATTATGTTAAATGTTGATATAGTTGTTATGCAATTACTCTAAGTTATCTTGGTTAAATGTTACTTGCTATGAGTAGAATGATCCATTCAAATATCTATTTGTGTGGTTGAATGTTGTTGTGCATAGTATAATAGTTGTAATTACATTTTTAAGTAGCATAGACAATTGCATGAATTTGAATGCCATGGTGTGGGTTACGTCCACATATATATCTTGTATCAAAATTTTAATTGGGTCATTTTATCAAGTTACGTGACCTAGTTGGGGGTTGTGTACGTTACAATAGGTCTTAGGTAACTCCATAGAGAGTGTCTTCTCCTTTGTACTTGCATTATTTCCATACCAGGGAAAAGAGAGAAAAAAAACCCCAGCTTCTAGCTGGGTTTTCTCCTGTAAGGATTTAATAGAGCAAATATTTGTGTTATCTTGTGGATGGTGTGTGATTTTATTTTACTGTTCTCTATTTTCCGTATTTTCTCTATTTCATTCATAAGAAAAAAAATTGTAACCAAATATTTTGGAATATAAAGAAATTTAACCTTCATAGTTTAGATTTTAGTTTATTTATCAGACCTGTTGTGATGAATTGTTCTAGTTGAATATCCACAGTAGTTTACAGATCATATTGGTATCAAAGAAGGTTTTTATTTTGGGTATTTGTGGGAAGTTGCAGGATTTAGGAATCGGGTTAAAGAGAAGTCCCATAAATCCTAGCCATGGTGGATGAGTATGTTCATAATAACCCTCGAGATCCAACAGAATCTAGATTTGAGAGGTTGGAATCATAATTTGTCGAAATCAGTCATAATATGAACGTTGAAATCGGTCGCAATATGAACATCCTCATGGTGGATCTAGCAAGCAAGATCATACCATTCATATATGATGGAGGCTCTATCTCAGATATAACATCTTAGGAGAAATCAAAAGATCAATAAGACTCAGGAAATGATTCATGAAATTAATCCGAGAAAGAGTAGTCAAGCTAGAGTGTTGTGAACCCTTCACAACCCCTATTCAAGATGGAAGTGAAAGTGGACATAAAGGCATACCAAGGTGAGATCAATGCATTAAAATTGAATCATTAGTTGCAATAACTAGAATTTTATTTTAGTATTCACCATATATATGAAGAGTAGAAGATTTCATTTGCTAGATTGAAGTTAGACGACCATGCTCTAACCTGGAGGGAAATCCATACAAAAACACTTAGTTTGGAGTGTGATTCGCCAGTAACTAACTGGGAGGAATTCAAAATCCTCATAAACTACCAATTCTACCCTACCCGGTACATAGAAGATCGATGGATCGAGTGGCACTACTTCAAGAAGAGGCATGGGCAGAGTGTACAAGAATACACCACTTAGTTCTGAAAGATGACCATCATGTTGGGTATTTTTCACAAGAACCCAAATGTACTCCTCAAGTATATGGGGGGTTTACACAGTCATCTATGAAATCAAGTGATGCTCTTCAAGCCAAGGAAAATGGATGACACATGTGTACATGAATAGTACCTAGAAAACATAGGCCAAAAGAAGGGGATCTAAGTGGGTCTTATCAGAAAGAGCACTAGAGAGATTCCAAGGAGGGGAATAAGAAGTGGAAAGGGGTAAAATATAATAATACAACAACCACTACAAATCGATGCAAATATCGTAGCAACCATTGCAATTATTGCAACTTTGATGGCCACACTAAGAAAAATGTTGAAAATTACATCCAGAGTTGAACTCAAAAAAATGCAAGAAGGACGAAAAGGAAAATAACCTTTTATCCATAGATTCAAGCAATCGGGTTGAAAGTAGCTCAAATGTGGATGAAAATATTGCCTTCACATTTTTTCAGAAGGAGGTGAATCTAAGTAGCCTTCATCACCAAGAAGGGAAGGAGATCACCAAGCTCTTCCACATCAAGATTCAGGTCAATAAGACCAAGATAGATGCTTTGTTTGACTCGGGTTCACACGATAATCACATAGAAACAAATCTAATAAGCAAGCTTGGATTGGAGGTTCACGATCATCCTAGCCCCTATCCATTGGGTTGGGTAAACAAGGATGCATAGATAAAGGTATTGAAATAGTGTAAGATTAAATTTTCTATAAGTGTTCATTTTGTTGATGAAGTGAAAAACATAGTTACCAACTTAACGAAAACTCTACAGAGTTCTCATTTTGGGGGGGATCCAATTTTTTACCCCTTTTTAAAAAATGGTGCTACTGGTAGCACCTCCTTCTCCCTTTTTAGGTGGTTTTTCGATATTTTAAATTTTTCCATCCACAATGTTTCCACATTTTTTTAAATGCTTATTTTTCATCTATTTTCAACATTTTCAATTTTTTATTTATTCAACGATGTTTTTATTGATTTTTCCATGCTTCTTTCAATCTTAAAAATAATTTTTACCMTTTACTTTTTTTAAGTTACGATTTTTCATATAATTGTGTCTCCTTAATTAATTTATTGTTCCATACTTTTAAAATATAGTGGAAAACACCATTTTTAACACATTGTTTACCTTTACTTCAATACATAGAAAAAAATGTAGCTAAATCACACTATTTTTTAATATTTAACAAAAAAATATAATTGATTTTATTTTTATAAATTAAAAAAAAAAATGAAATTAAAAAAAGAAATTAAAAAGAAAATTTAGATAATAAAAAAACTTAAAAAACTAAAGAGGAAAAGAAAACCAAAAAATCGAGGAAAAAAACAAAAAAAAAAGGTAAAAAACCAAATTTATGGCTAAAAAACTTTAGAAAGGTTTAAAAAACATAAAAATAAAATTAAAATTATATATTAAAAAAACAAATTAACACACTTAAACTACAAAATTTAAAACAAAAAAAACCTTAAAAAAACATAAAATTTAAAAAAAATATTGTTTTTTTTATTAAAAAACTTAAAAATATGTAAAAGTTTAAAGAAAACAAACAAATTAAAAACAATATATGCACTGGTGATGTGAGGCCATGGGGGGTGATGTTGGGCATCACCCCATCCTCCAGGGGCTAAGCCCTGGTCCTGTTATCCCCGATTTTTAGGGATAACTAGGAGATGATGTCTCGAGGCCCACAGGTCCTAGACATGGAGTACCG
>ML779388.1:836118-850566 GCA_009831015.1 Picea engelmannii
GGCTACACTTCATTATTGGTTGTTTAGCCGGACTATCTAATCTTGGTGGTAACCTGTGAGGAGGAACTTTTACTTTGACCTTTATACTTTGGCCTCTTCAAAACCCCAGGTTACCGGGGATGTCTCCCCTAGGCTAATCTCCCTAAATAGAAAGAACCTCTCCATTGTGGTGACATTGGGTGGGGTAGGTTCCTGTTACGCCAATTTGGCCTCTACCTTCTAGCCATTCGACCTAGCTACAAATTGTGCGATAACAGGTCCCACGAGGCTAGGGCTTAGCCCATGGGGGCTGGGGTGATGTCCGATATCACCCCCCATGACACCCACGATGCCCAACCAACCCAAGTGTGGGCTGGTTGGGAACCGTGGGTTTCGTGGGGGTTAATATCGGGCATCACCCCAGCCCCCAAGAGTTAATCCCTAGTCTCACGAGGCCAGGGCTTAGCCTGTGGGGACTGGGCATCGCTCCCCATGTCACCCCAATAATATGTAGGTTTGTAATTATTTTTCTTTAATTTTAATTAAAAATTTATGTTTTTTCAATTGCAAAATTATATTTTTTTTATTTTTATTTTGGTTTTAAATGTTATTAAATTTATTTATATTTGTGTTTTTTTTTACTTCAGTGTCAATTAAAATTGATAGGTTTTGTATTGTAATTTTTATTTTTTTTTAATTTTGGTTTTCTATTTTTTAAACTATGCTTAGAAGTTTATTTTAAAATTGGTTTTAAAATTTTTTTTTTTATTCTTTAGTTATTGATTTTATTAAAATTGTTTTTTTTTTATTTAAATATTGTTTTTAAAATATATATTTTTGAAATTTTTTTTCTTTTATTTTAATTTTAAAGTTTTAGTTTAAGATTTTTTAATATTTTTTGAATATTTTTTATTTTAGACATTTTTGTTGAATTTTTTTTTTTTTTTAATTTACTTTTTTAAAGGCTTTTTAATGATTCTTTTGTAAAATATATATATAATGTTTTTTGAAATTATTGTTTTTTAAGGAAAAATTTAATTTTTTTTTGGTTTCTTTTTAGTTATTTTTCTTTTTCACCTTGTTTTATAATCTTTCTTTTTAAATTGAATTTGGAATATATTTTTTTAAATGTGTCTTTTTGGTCATTTATAAAAAAAATTATTTGCGAAAATTTTGTTCTTTCTATTTATTTATCTTTTAATGTAAATTTAAAAAAAATATTGTAAATAAATTTTCAAGTGACCATTTGGGGTCCAATTTTGGGTTGTTTATTTACGTAGGGTTTTGTTGTCAATGTCACAATTTCAATTAGGTCATAAATAGCTATGATTATCATGTTTAGGAAAAAAAAATTGTTTTATGTAGCATCACTTTTTTATTTAGGTATTATTTTTAAGGTTTTTCTAAGCTACTATCTTAGTTTCGAATGCCATATTTGAAAAATATTATAATTTTGACCCTGTTTAAAAAGATGGTGCTACTGGTAGCACCACCTTTTGATTTGAGGGTTGATTTTCATGTTTTTTGTGCAAAAATATGGGTTTTAAGGGCTAGAGTTCTTGTTTTGAGGTCACATTTCTCATTAAGTCGGTAACTATGTTCCAATTGAGCATAGTACCTGTTGATGTATGTGGAGTAATGTTTGGAAGCCCCTACATGTATATGAGGGATGAAATATTCATGCAAAGATCCAACCAATACCAACTGATCAAGAATGGGAATTCCTACATCATTAACGCACTACTAACCAAGCCAAGAAGTTGATTAGTTCTAGTAAGAAATATGTTTTGATTTTATTAAGAGAAAATTAGTTTGATGATGATTCAATGAGAGTGAAGGAATCCCTAGAGGGGTGTACCAAAGAAAAAAACACATCAGTTGGAGGAGTTGATATAGAAATAAAAAGGAGTGTTTAAGGAACCTAAAGGGATACCACCCAAGAGGAATGTCGAGCACAAAATATAGTTATTTCTAGACTCCCCATTGTCGAATATTGGGATGTATAGACAATATGTTCTAGAAGTGAATGAAGTGAAGAATCAGTTGCAGGAGTTGTTGGAGCAGGGTGTGATTTGACCAAGTAACTCACCTTGTGGTTCACCCATCTAATTGTACCCAAGAAGGATGAGACTTGGAGAATGTGTATTGATTACAGGGCATTGAACAAGATTACACTGAAGAATTGATACCCTCTACCAAGGATCGATGATCTATTGGACCAGTTGTAGCATGCCAAGTGTTTTACTAAGTTGGATTTGAAATCAAGATATCACCAGGTATGATTCAAAGAAGAATATGTCTGGAAGACTTCCTTCAAGACAAGGAAAGGTTTGTATGAGTTGTTGGTTATGCCATTCGCTTTATGAAACACACCAACTACATTTATGAGACTAATGAATGATATTTTACACCCTTATCTATATTCATTTTTTATTGTTTATTTGGATGATATATTGGTTTATAGCATTACCTGGGAGGAGCACATATCACATCTTATGCAGGTGTTAGAGGCACCAATTGTTGGCCAATATCAAGAAATGAGAGTTTTCTTAGTAGTATTTGGTGTATTTGGGGTATTGGAATGATGGAGGGGAACTCAAGATAGATCTCGCAAAGATGGAGGCCATCATGAAATGACCAATTCCTACAAATGTCATTGAAGTTAGGAGTTTTTTTGGGGTAACACAATACTTGCAGAAGTTCATAGATTCATTTCTAGCGGTAGTTGCACCACCCCACACCATAACAACCAGTGGTAAGAGTTTCTAGTTGGGGGAGAATCAATAGAAGGCCTATGATGAGTTGAAAAGAAATATTAGTCAAGCAAGAGTCCTCACATTACCATACTTGCAGAAGCCCTTCAAAGTGGAGACAAATGCAAGTGGGTATGTCATGTGAGCAGTACTAATTCAAGGAGGAAGGCTCATATGCTATCATTCTGAAGCATTTCATGGGGAGGTTATCAACTACCCTACCTACTAAAAGGATATCTATGCCTGTGTACAATCTGTCGAAAATTGGAAGCACTATCTAATGGGAAAGGACACCATCATCCACAGAGATCACCAACCACTACAATATTTGTAGGTCCAGAGTAAGCTACATCAAACCAGACATTATAAGTAGATGGGGTTTTTACAACAATTTCGTTTGGTAATAAAGTATAAGAATGGTAGCACAAATAAGTTGGTAGACATGCTTCCATGGTCACCCACATCTAAGATTACAACTTTGGGAACTCTTATGCGCATGGAGCCTTTTACCCATTATGCATACAAAGAGGAATACACAAAAGATGAGGACTTCAAGGAGGTGTTTCAACAACTACAAGGAAAAATTCATATAGAACAAGGTGACGGAAAGGATGACTATCATTTATTTAATGGTTTACTCTACAAGCTCGACAAGATCTATGTTCCTAAAGGTGAGCAATTGTAGATTATCAAAGAGGATCACACCACCAAGGTTGCAGGACATTTTGGTGTTGGGAAGACAATTGCCAACTTAAAGAGGTATGTGTATTGGCCCAGAATGCAAGAAGATGTAGCATGGTATATTAGAGGATGTATACTTTGTTGTACCAACAAGCCCAGTAATAGGAAGTAAGGTCTATACCATATCTTACTTGTACCAACTCAACCTTGGGAAAGTATTTCCATGGATTTTGTGGGAGGTTTACCAACAACCATGAAGGAACATGACTAGATATTTGTGGTAGTTGAGAGATTCAATAAGATGTGCATTCTCATGCCCTATAAAAGGACCATCGATGGACAGGAATCATAAAATAATTTATTTTGAATGGTTCTAGGTGCACTTTGGGATACCAAGGAGCATCATCTCAAATAGGGATACCATATTTCTCTTTGCATTTTGGACAACAATGTGGGAGAAGATGGACACTAAGTTGAATAGGTATACAACATTTCATCCACAGACAGATGGGAATATGGAGGTAGTCAACAGGACTTTAGTGCATATTTTGAGAGGTTACAATCATAAGAATTCAAAGACCTAGGAGATCTATATACAAGGCTAGACACAACCAACACAGAATAGAGAGAACATTTAGAGTGGGAGAAAGAATATGATTACAGTGTAATAAGGAAAGGCTACATGGTTCTGGTAAGAATATCAAGGCTCTATGGTATGGTCCTCTTGAGGTATTGGAAAAGGTGGGATAGAATGCCTATAGACTCGGTCTATCCCCATACATGCACATTTACTGAGTAGTGAGTGTGGAGAATCTCAAATTCTATGATCCCTCCATGTTGGATTAGGAGGAGGAGTAGGTCATACCTTCCATAGAGGACTTAGCACGAGATTCTCAAGAAGAGTTATCAAAGGATATAATTTTGTAGAAGCGGTCTAGAACTACAAGATAGGGGTAGCATGACCTTTCGCAAATTGGGTTGAAAGGACAACTTCCAAGAAAACAAAAGTGGTACTCCAGGAAGAAGGTAGAAGAAAAATTTCCTCACCTCATTCAATAAATATTTTGGGGACCAAAATCCTCCCTAAATGGGGAGTTATGATCCGGATTGGATAATTATATTATTTTTCATGTATCTCGATGCTTTAAGAGATGAAAAAAATGAAGGAATCAACTTACTGGGTCATTTTAGTGGAAGGTCCTAGTTTGGAAAATTGGGGCTTGGAACCTTCCGGAGCCATTTTGAGGAATTAAATGGAAGTTTTTTGGGTTTTTGTGTCTAAAACTTGTGCACACTTCCTTGATGGTGTTATACACTCTATGATGTTTCCAACGGTACAGAACATGCATCAATCGTATTTCGAATGAAAAATTTGTGCCTCCCACAAGATGACCTATCATGTTTACCACCATGGTAGGAGACAATGCCATGTCAGCCCCCATTACTCATGCATATGGGAGCCATGTGAGTAATTTCAAGAAGTTTCTAGAATTTTCAAAACCCTACCACAATTGGGTTGAGGACATAAAAAACCTACCCTAGATGGCTATCATGTTATGTTAAATACTGAGCCACTAGGAGGAGAAGGGTTTTGTTCTATGTTATTGTTTTTTTTTTCATAGCAGAGAAGAACAAATAGGAGTGGTAAATTAGAGACCATAACAGAGGGGCTTAATCTTCTGTAGCATCCTATCAGGCCATAGGTATAAAATAACTCCATAGAGAGTGTCTTCTCCTTTGTACTTGCATTATTTCCATACTGTAGAAAAGAGAGCAGAGCAGCCTCACCTTCTAGATGGGTTTTCTCCTATCAGGGTTTCCTAGAGAAAATGTTTTTGTTATCGTGTGGATGGTGTGTGATTGTATTTTACCATTCTCTATTTTTCACAGTTTATCTATTTCATTCATAAGAAGAAAATAAATAACTAAATATTCTAGAATCTAAAGGAATTTAACCTTCATAGTGTAGATTTCAATTTATTTATCATATTTGTTGTGATGAATTGTTCCAATGGAATATCCACTGCAGTTTATAGATAATTGATTATAGTTTATCTATATCTTTGAGATCATCATCCTAAACATCATTAGATGGGTTGAAAATTTTGTATTCAAACTCTTTCATCATTGCATCCTTTCCATGGTCTCCTTCTTCATCATCTTGATCTTTATCTTTATTTTTAGTTTCATCATGCTCGTTGGAAGATGTTTAACTATGTTTTTTTTTCTTTCTAGACCTTATCTATTTAGGTTCTTGTCACTTTTTAGTGAATTCCAAGTGCAAAAAGACATTTATATGTACATGGTTTGTTCATTAATATCATCTTGTAAACATGGGTATTTAATGCAATTAATATTTATCTCCTCTTCTAGAATTTACATTAGAGTAGGTATTTTTCTCCGAGAAAAATATTATGGGATAAATTTCACCATTTGAATAATTTTTCATTTTTTTCCTAAAAATGATTCTGAATTCAAAATGAATATGTGTCCAAATTTATACATGATAAAATTAATTTACTTGAAAAGTTGCCAAACGTTTGCACAAGCTAGAGAAAATTCATAGAAATTTTGAAGAATTTTACAAAAATGTTGCCAAGAATTTATAATTAGTATTTTAATCATTAATTGTACTCGCCAAGGTTTCTATTCTTAAATACAAGTATGGATCCTTAAGATTTTCTCTAATTTTCTTTTCTCCTCTCTGCGACCTCTTTGTATTTGAAGAATTAGTTATATTTTCCAAGGTTTCTATGCTTAAAGACAAGTTTGGATCCTCAAAATTTTCTTTGATTTTCTTTTATCCACTTTGCAACCCCTTGGAATTTTCCCTAGCTTGTTCTTCTCTAGCGAATTTTTCAAATGAAGTTGGTGTTTTGGTGAGATTTTTTTTAAATGGGTAAACTTCTATTGAAACCCTCTCAAATGATGGATGTGTTTTGCATTTATAATAATTCCTTGTGTTAATAACAACTTCCCTTGATCGTATTGGCTCACTATCATCTTCCTTACTTTTTCTTCTAACATATCATAACACATCAGTTGTCGCACATTGAGAATCATGTGGATCTTGGCTTCATATAGCTTGCCAACTCCTTGATTCCATCTATCTTTTCCAAGTTTCTCTAATTTTACTCTATCTTGTTGATTGAATTAATGTCCTTCTAACTTGGTGATTGTCTCTACTCTTCTATGCTATGTGGTATTGCTCTTGAACATAGATTTATTTGCAAACAAATTGAACCTTGCTATGTTGTACTTGAAACATGAAAACTATTGTAAGCCTCTTAATGAAGCAAGATACTGTTAGTGATGTTAGAATGAGGGATAAGGTTATCTCATCAAGTTCAAAATATTTTCACTTCAAAGTCAATGTTCAACTTGAAAGCATTATTGGTGCAGGTAATGCCTTATAAACTATCTTTGTCTAAAAATTGTTCTGTATGTGGGAATATGCACAATCGACATTGAATGAAAACAAAACTAACATAGTGTTATGGAACACACACACACACACACACACATAGGTGGCCTCATTGTTGTTGGTTGATACATTGATTCTTGTTGATTTGTTGGTGCTTGTCGACCTATGAGTGTTTGCAAGGTTGGTGCTTCTAATGGATCTAAGAATCTAGAGGATTTTTCAACTTTGATTGTTTTCTTTCTACTTTCCTCCTTTGTTCTTCTTCAATTATTTTTCTTCTCCTTCTGCTTTTGTTTCTTCTTTTCTACTTTTTTCTTTTATATTTTGGCTACGTTTTTCTTTATTTCCTCAATAACTTTATCTATTTCCTTCCTCAACAAAATTTCCTTTAATTTTCTTCTATTGCCCTTTTTCGAAGCTTCTTCCATCACATTTTTTGGGTTCTTACTTTGTTGGTTTAATTTACTCCATTGTATTGGATTTTTTAATTTGATTTTGTTGTGGTACTAATATTTTCACTTTCAAAGGAGAATTGTGTGTTGTAGTCTAACTCCTTTTTTTTTTTTTTGCAATGTTAATTGATTCTAGTTATCTATTACTTGAATATCATTGTCCTCAACATGATGAGGTGGGTTGAAATTTTTTTATTCAAATTCTTTCATCCTTCGCATGGTCGTCTTTTTTGTTTTCTTCTTTCTCATTTTGATCTTTTTTATGTTTATTTTTTTATCTTCGTATTTTCTTCTATAGTATCATTATATTTCTTAGAAAATTTTTACCTAAGTTTGTTATGCTTTCTAGGTCCTATCTATTTGAATGACATTGGTACAGCCCATGAATGCTTGCATAGCATTAAGTTGAAAAACATGAAGGAATTAATTTTGAAACTTGACCTAAAAAAGTCATACAATTGTATTAACTGGTATTCCTTAAGATTGATCTTATTACAAACAGGTTTTGGTCTTTCAACTACCAAGTGGATAATATGATGTGTGTCCAGTGTGACTATTGTGGTTCTGATCAATGGGGAGACCACCTCTTTTTTCCAGATTGGCAGAGGATTGAGACAAGGATGTCCCCTATCCCCATTATTGTTCATTTTAGTGATGGAAGGTCTTAGTTTGCTTCTCAAGAGAGGTCAGGCTGAAGGGAAGTTAATTGATGTGAAGGTCTCCATATTAGTAAAGATCCTCCATGTATTCTTTGTGGATGGTGTACTTATAATGACTAAATCTTCACTACAAGAATGGAGGGAGATTGAAATTATTCTAAAGAACTTTTGCAGAGCATCGAGTATGTTGGTAAACATGACAAAGTCCACCTTTCATTATCCGGGTCTTCAAGGGGAAGACTTAGAAAATTTTATAGTTTCTTTCTCTTTTAACTTTGTTGAACTCTCCAAAGGTTTTAGATATATTGGCTATTTTATAAAGACTGGTAGTTATAAGGTTGAAGATTGGAGGTGGTTAATTGAAAAATATGAAAAAAGGATTGGTCACTGGTGTAATAGATAGCTTTCACTAGGTGGGCGATTTGTGCTTATAAAATCCGTATTAGAAATTCAATTTGTGTTTTGGATTGCTCTGGCTTCCATTCATGTTTCAGTTCTCAACAAGATTAGACAACTAATATTTTCTTTCCTTTGGTCGGGTTGTAGTGAAAACCAACATATACACCTCTGCAGTTGGGATTGTTTTGCTAGACCAAAGATCTTAGGAGGTTGGGGTTTGCGGAAAATTTTCTTATTTAATAAAGCGTTGGCGATAAACTCTCTATGGTGTGTGTTGATGAAGGATGAGATTTTTCATAGAGTCATAAAGGAAAAATACCTCCCTCACTGCTTGGTAGCTACTTGGATTAGGTTGACTTCACATAGAACAACAAATGCCTCACAGATTTGGAAAAATCTGCTAAAATCGTTGCATGTCATTACACATTGGCTGAGCTGGAAGCCTGGGACTGGTCATTCGGTCCTATTAGGAAAGGATTTGATCCTGGGAATGGGGAATTCCTCTCTCCTATCACAAGAACTATTATTTTATTTAAAACAAAGGAATATAAGTTACCTCTTTCGGGCTAGAGGAAACATTCGACCAGGGACAATATTTTCATAGTGGAAAGAGAGTGTAGATCTTGGCCTCATTGGGCATTTGGTAGTCGAATGGGATCACTTTCGTAGGGATTTAGTTGGTTCGAGGATCCAACTACATGACCGTACTAATGAACTACACTAGATTGGGGGTAATTTCGGTCAAAAATATATACGGGGCTATAGCTACAAAAATACGGTAGTAGATAATTTCAGGATGGAGGAGAAACATGTGGAACTAGAATCTAGCTCTAAAAATTAAACTTTTTATTTGGATAGCAATGGGGAACAAAATACTTACCTGGGATAATCTACAAATAAGAGGTTGGGAAGGACCTCTTTTTTGTCATTTATGTCTAAAGGAATTTGAAACATCTGACCATCTATTGGTAAATTGCTATTTTACCCAACAGGTATGGCACAAAATTTTAAGAGTGCATAAGTTAAGGACCCTTTGGGAGGGGAACTCTTTAAATGATTATTTTGATTGTTAGACAAAGAAGGAGACTAAGTATCCTACTATGTCTTTCCTTATTAGCTGGCACATTTGGTTGGAACGCAATAGGAAAATCTTTGAAAATGGGAGCCCCTCTATCAACATTGTATTGTACAAGACTCTTGGAGGCCTAGATAGTTTAATGATTACAAACAAAGTTCCATCCCATAGACCCCAAAAGACTTCCCCACAAGATTTGGCGATAGAAGGTTGGTTTGATGGAGTAGCCTAAAAAAATGGTCAACAGAGTGGAGCAAGGGGTTTGATTAGGATCAATGACAATACAATGTATAAATGGACATTCAATTGTGGTGCAGGAACCAATAATAGAGAAGAACTACTTGGATTCTGGGGCACTCTCACACTGGCAACAAGGCTTAATATTGTTGATTTGCAGGTATTTGGAGACTCTAGAATCATAATTGACTGGCTAAATGACAAAGGGAATTTGTAGGTAAATTCTTTAGAATGTTGTAAAGACAGGATCATAGAACTCAACAATGTTTTTTCTTCGACCAGCTACACACATATTTACCGAGAATCAAATATGGAGGCCGACTGTCTTTCAAAGAAATCACTACAGAAGTGGAAAGGAAAAATAACATATAATCAATGAAAAAATGATCATGAGGGACCAATTCTATTTCTTAAGCTATTTTAGAACACCAGAGAAGTATTAAGCTCCTTTGTGAGCTATTTCTGCATTTTCATTAGAGACAAGGATTTTTTTTTTGTATAAATATTATATGGTTGATCAGATTGGATGGTAGTATCACTGTAGTATCTTTTTTGTAATGGACGACTTTAGTACAACCTGTTTTGGGAGTATTTGGAAAGATGTTTATATCGTCATGAGGACAAGTATGTATTTTGTGGTAACTTTACAAAGTTATATAAAATATAATGAGAAATTTTTTGTTGGAAATAAAGATCATATCTATTTAGATGATTGTGGTTTTTTTCGGTGAGTTTGAGTGGAAAAAAACTTTTGTATGTACATGGTTTGTTCATTAATACCATTTTTAAAAAATGGGTCTTCAATGTCATTGATATCTTTATGTCCATATAGAATTTCTATTAAAGGAGGTAGTGGAAGGAAGAAGGAAGGAGCGTGCAGGAGTGGTTGGCCGCTGCAAGGCAAGTGGAAGTTTCGAAGTCCCAACACTTGGAAATGAAGGAGGAGCACACATAGGGTAGATAGAGGTTTCATTTACCTCAGAAAGTTAAGCCCAGGAGGGCCAATGACCATAATTCCTTGAAGGGAAGAGTTTCAAGAAATTGAGGGTGAAGATCCTGTGGGATATTACCAGGGAGCTGGTGACTATCAAATCTAAGACAATTGTGCAAAGGATATTCATCAGAGTCCTTCGGCACTTAGTGCATTCAGAGGTTTAAAGGAGTGAAAGGGAGACAGGATAGATGAAGCTTCAAAGGAGCGAAGAGAATGTGACCATTTTCCCACAGTCGACAGGTGTCAACAAATTCGTGAAGTTCAGAGAAAAGGCACTTCGGGGAAGGGGCTTGTGAAAAGGTGGAAGAACCACAAATCCCGAAGGTCAGAGTTTGCCACAACCATTGATCACGGAAGGGACACATGTACACATATCATTCTATTTGGAGGGAGTGCACTCTATGAGTAAGGGGAGAAGGGAGAATAAACCAGAGGTCATCCGAATCCAAAGACGAAGACCCATCCCAACCATCATTTGGGGGGCACATGCAGAGTAATCCCGTGAGTTCGAGATACATCACTTCGGGAGTTGAAAGGAAGAGTGGTTTCCAAGAGTTTCGAAGCCTGGAGATTAGCACATTTTGGGTTAAGTCCCAGGTCACAGATCAAGGGAGTATGAGGAACGAGGCCTAGCAGAGGAAGCTAGCGCTTGTCGTTTAGATTTTCCTTAAGGGAAAAAAGCACCAGGAAAGCACCCGCGGGTTTCAAAGAACCTGCACAAATAACTAAGGAGGGCTTGTGTAAACGAAAATTGGGGTTCAACAAGAGCCTAAGAGTCGATCCGACTCTGAAATTGACCGATCATAGACCGGGAGGTCGAGCAGACCATAGGAGAGGCAGGGGGTTTGCGTCACAAGAGATAATCAAATCCTTCTAAAGTGAAATAAACAAAATACTGGAGTGTGAAGAGAGGGAGGAGCATGCTAACTAAATAATTCAAGTGTTTGTCTACCCGAAGAAATCATTATTGTTTATCCTCACTCGTAACTATGGAGAACCAACCCAACCTATCTAACTCCCATTCCATTGCAACCTATGCTACTTGCCTCCCCACCATACAGATGGGATTGTGTTTCACAACTTGTTGTCTAAAATGGATCAATTGATTCAATGAACCTACTCCCTCCCATAGTGGATGTACTTAAAAACCAGTTGGGATGAAATGAATTCTCGTGAAAAGAGGAACTAGATAGGCCTAGTTTGATGAAACCCATATCTATCCCTCCTTTCATCCATATTTATTTTCTTCCTTAGAGAGAGACACCCTTCCTTCTAGTGAAGGACATATAGTGAGCATCACAAAGGAATTCCATTCCTTATAGCTAGTGAAGGATGTGTAGTTAGGAACTAACTAAGATGCTATATAAATAAGAAAGGTCCACTAGTGACAAGTATCAAGAGAGGGATTGGCTATAGTAGAAAAATAAGAGATACATGTAGGGTAATCCCCTCCCTTCCTTAATCATTATTTCCCTCCTTAAATTATATATGGAATGATTGAATTTGTATCCTTGAATATTAGGGGTTGCAAAATGGATCCTATCCTTTATTTTAGGGTGGGGTTTTCCTTCTTTATCTATTCTTTAATTACCTTGGTTTCTCATTTTATTTTTGAAATAGGCGATGGATGAAATGATTGTTTCTCATTGATGCTATACAATTCCTTCACCCCAATAGATAGATAAAATGGGACCAACCTTTATCACTATATTTTAACCTGATTGGTTGAAAAGAAAATAGTAATAAACAACTTTATATATGTAATAAGGAATAATCTCATATTGATCTAGAGTGTTTCTTTCAATAACCAAGATAGGACCAACCTTAATAGCTCTTTAAGGAGGCAATGAAACAAGGAAGGGCCTTTCTATAATGGGACCAACCCTTCTAACCCTTATTGAACCTAGTCTGTAGGTTGATAAGTGAGTAATCCAACAAAATTTGTATACATACTACCTTACATAGTTTTCAATATGCTACACATGGACTATCTACTATGCTAGTTACTTATAGCTTTCAATGTACCTATGTTACACCTATATTTCAATATGCTACACCTACCCTATCTAATACATTAGTTACTCCTAGATTTCAATACACCTATATTACACCTAACCTTCAATATGTCACAACTTACTCTTCAAATAGGTCTTCCTAGATTTCAATACATTATGTCTAGCTTGTATAATATGTTAGTTACTCCTAGATTTCAATATACCTATGTTATGCCTCATATTTCTTCCCCTGGAAGGTGAATTAATAGCTAGTGTGTTGTAATATTAGTCATGAAGGGACTTCAATATACCTATCTTATGCATAGCTTTCAATAAATTACACCTCATATTTCTTCCCATCAACAACAATATGTTACACCTCATATTTCTTCCCCTCAAATAATTTCAATATGTTATGTTGGGATTTCAATACGTTACACCTCATATTTTTCTTCCCCTCAAAGGATTTCAATACATAGCCTAGCTCTCAATATGCCATGCCTTGAAAAGGAAAATTTTGAGGGGAAAGGGGCAGGGCCCCTTGTTCCACTCACCCATGTTGCTTTTTCATTATTTATCACAAATTGTTTTCTTATTTGTTGGCAATTAATCTAGGCTTCAAGGTTTGTTCCTCCTATTAGAATCAACTTTGGACCACATATCATCTCTCCTAGTGTTCTATGTTGTCTCTTCAAAGGTATATGGTTCATGTGTACTAATAACTTCAATCATCGATGCACAATTCATTGAAGGTGTTTCAAAAGCTCACTTTTTCCAAGCTCTACTTTACTCTTCTATGCACTCTCTAATTACTTTTTCTTTTGGATTTCACTCCATCATAAGTTTTAGTTTCTTCCCCTAATTCTTTATCTGTCTTCACCAATATCCTGTATGTCCTCTGCATTGTAGTAGATTCTTCAATCTCTAATTTAAAACCAAGAAACTTAGGATTTTCAATAGTATCAATAAAATGATGTCTAGAATATAATGAATGATATGATCAGTGTTGATATAGTTTATGATATACTACACATGTTCATCGCAAACCTCAAACTTCATCAATTTACCAAAATCAATGGGATCAACTTCCTTTCCCTCTACAATATTACAAAACTTATGTTTCATTAAGACATCTTGAATATGAAATTTCCAAATGGAGTAGTTTCTAGCATCCAACTAGATGTCATATATATAATGGAGTAATGATTAAACACTATAGTTGTTAAATTTCATTTAAAAATTATAATGAGCTTTGGAAATGTGTTCAACCCATGGTTTTATGAATTTTCTCTTCCTGCAAGTAAGGTTTCATCAATTGTTTTGGTTGTAGTGTATTTTCTCTTGTTATTCAAAATGTTAGAAGTCTACTTGGACACTCCAAGTCAAGTGTGCCTTATGATATGGGGGAGATATTAACACAAATGTTTGTAAAACAAATGATAACATATTCATATTTGTTGCAAATATTTCTCCATTAGAATCTCCACAATATTTTCCATGACAGTTAATCAATTCAATTTCCATGATCTAGAGGAGAGTGTCTTCAATAGTTTAATGCACAAACACTAGGTGCTTGCAAGAGGCAAAGCTTATGAGGCCAATATAAAACCTTGTTAGATATTGAGTGTCATTAAAGAGTGGAATATTATGCATCAATGGAGCTATTGAAGAGTATAAAATTGTATTTTATTCCAAAATGGAAGTGGTCATGGTGTTATGAAATGGATCTCCCTTCTCGACAAAATATGCTTGAGAAATCATGCAATATCTACAACCTACAACTTGATTGGCAATGATAACT
>ML779389.1:0-23858 GCA_009831015.1 Picea engelmannii
TATTATCTAGGAAAATGCATACAAACTTATCCAAATACTTGTTGAAAACACTATTCATGAGACACATGAATGTAGTTGGTGCATTGGTGAGACCAAATGACACCACCACAAATTCATCATGGGCATACCTTGTTTGAAAGGTCGTCTTATGAATGCATTCCTATTTAATTCTTAGTTGATCGAAACTAAACCTCAAATCAATGTTTGAATATACATTTGTTCCTCTCATTTAGTCAAACAAGTCATCAATTCAAGGCAATGGATACTTATTCCTCATCGTGACTTTATTCATTTTTCAATAATCAAGACATAGCCTAAGAGTTCCATATTTCTTTTTCACAAATAAGATAGGCGCTTCCCAAGGAGATACACTTGGACAAATGTATTTCTTTTCCAACAACTTTTGTATTTTCATTTTCAATTCATTCTATAAGGAGTCTTAAACATTGGTGTAGTTCCAATCACAAGTTGAATTGTGAAATCAATATTCCCTTTGGGAGGAAGTCATGACACTTCAATGGAGAACACATCACCAAAATCTTGCAAGACCTGATAGTCTCCAATCTTGGGTCATTTATCTAATGTTGAATCTAATATATGTGCTACATACAATTGACATCCATTTCTACAATATTTCTTCGGTTGCAAAGTTGAAATTTACCTAATAGAAATTTCCTTTGGTATGCCCCTTACTGTCCTTGAATTTCCATCTTCATCAAGGCAATCAATTTTTTTTTTGTACCAATCAAGTTTAACTTGAAGTGCTTCCAACCAATCCATTCTAATAAATACATCATAAGAACCTAGTGGAAACATATTCATATTTTCCCATGTGAAGATCCCATTCATCTCTAATGGGCATCTCCCCACTATTTCTCGAATGTTCCTTGCGGTTCCAATTGTTGATTTTTTGTTAGTTGCATTAACATTAGATTTACCATAGAAATTTAGACTTCTTTTGCATGCTCGTTTCTGCATAGGTGATGTTTCACCATTGCCACCTACTCATGCCACCCCCGAGCATAACATATACACCCTGGGAAACCCTTCTACACAAGGGGAGAAAACCCAACAACCTTCTTATAGAAAATATCCTTGACAAGACAAAATAACCAAGAACAAGCTCTATCCATCCACTAGAGCAAACCACAAAGAAGATAACCTAGCAACATAGATGCAACACACCCTAGCCAGAGTGCCAGGGTATCTATCCTCCACTAGAACACCACCAGAGATAACCAACACTATAGTTGCAACTCACTCTAGCTAGAGAGATAGAGTGGTTGACCTTCACCATGTGCATCACAAAAGAAAAACCCTAGCGAGAGGTATGAGGAAACCCTAACCAAGATGCGCCCTACTTCCTTCCTTTTGTAGCTACAGCTGCAGCTGCAAATCTCCACCAAACTTGCGCTATATCTCCATGAGAGAGTGTGTCAAATGAGGAAGGCATCACTCTTGCTTATACTAATCTGCCCAATGACTTTTCTGGTAGGGCCGACCTGACTTTCTGGAAAATATATTTTATGTTTATCTTTTTCTTCCGGAGCTAACTTTACTTCTGGAGCATTATAATTCTTCTTTATTATTTTCTGTGAGGTCATCTTCTCTTATGGGATATTCTTTAACTTCCAATGGTTTTCCTTTAACATCTTGGTAACTTCATCTATAAGAAAGGTTATCCCAGAGGTGAATACGACCTGCGGCTACCGAAAATATCAACACTCCCTCTTAGCCAGGGAGGTATTCTCCATGATGTTTTTCCTCTGGTTCTCATAGCCTCGCAGGCTATTCCATGGTCCTTCAACCATGCCATGGTCATGCATACCATGCTACTGGTAGCATCATCACATCGCACATGGTACACCCAATGTGGACATTTTCTAAGGCCTCATCACCACTATAATACACTAGGACCTACTCGTTCGTAGTGTATCATCAAGGACCTACTTGCCCATGACGTGTCCACTTGGTCTACTCCCAAGGGACATTAGCACCAACCTAGTACATCTTATCGGTCCATCGATAAGTGTCATGCTCAACTCAGTCCATTGAGGAGTATCGTAACAAAAGAATGTCTCATGAAGCTGCAACCATCAATACTCCCTCTCAACGAGGAAGGCATTCTCCAAGCATACTTTGTATTGTTCTTGGTATTCTTCAATCATAGAAAAGTTTATCCATGAGCCTCATTGGCTATATTGACGATTCATATCCACAACCATGTGTCTAGCACCTTAGGTCGTTCTTGTCCATGACAAGAATTATGACCACATCATAGCCACATTCACCTCATAGTTGATCATGGAATGTCCACATTCCCACATGATCATGAGCATATTTAGAATGATCAAGATCAGTCATGGAATGTACATATTCCCATAGGTTCACTTTGTGAATGCATTTATCTTGATGTTATCGAACACGTGGAATTGCACCTCAAGTCTTCAGTCTGCCAAAGACTATGTCGGGGCACATCTACATCGGATGTAGATGTTCCCTATCTCCCCTGGTCTATAGCCTAGTACTAGAAGAAGGGTTGGCCCGATGCTTATCAAGGCCACTCCCCTCACCATGAGTGTTATGCCCGATGTAATTCACACACATTGGAGGAATGCCTATTCCATCGAGAACTACGTAGCTTCAGTCCATTAAAGAATTTGTTGGGCCTCGAGTCTTCAGTCTGTCGAAGACTATACCAGGGTTCCAATCCTTCAGTCCATCGAAGACTGCCCTAGGATCATTCCCACGTGGTCAAGTTCGTTGGACCAATCTTGGGATATCTGCCAGATACTTTCCTCCTGGAGATCTAGCAACAACTTGAATCTTTAGTCCATCGAAGATTACATCAAGGACATTCCCACATGATCAATTCCATCTAATCAATCTTGGAATGTCTTCCCGATGTTGTAATCATCAAGACTCCTAGAGGGAAACATTTGCATTCTTGCCAAGCTTGTCCCTGATAGAGGCTTGGTGCAAATGTCAATTGTCTGCTCATTTGTGGATATGTGTTGGAGCCTCACTACTCGAAAAATATCCCTTGGCATTCATGTTAATAACACACAACCTCTGCATATGCCATAATTCTCAATACGAAGCTTTGGAAGACTCGTCACCATCTTCCCTAGAGTAGGAAGAGCTCTATAATGAAAATGAGCAAGTCTCCTACGCCATGGCTCACTCAGACTGATAGAATCATGCACCAGGAACTGGTCAAATTTTCAATCTATACAACCTCCTTGTCTAGTCAGACTGTTTCATGTCTCACACTAGAGACCATCTAATAAGTTTCCTTATGCAACCATCACTATATCTCCCTCTCAGAGCTATCAATAGTGACATGCCTCCGAGGTAACCTACCTGGAACAAGAAAACAAGAACAACAACATTTCCATGGCAACCTCCATGGAATTTAACATTATAACCTACCCGGAACAGACAATAAAACAATAATATCTCCTAAAGGAGAGATAAACAAATGCATATCTAGTATTAATTGGTTGGCATAATGATCATAAATCCAATAGATAAAAGAAAATAAGATCGAAATTGTGACATAACAGCTAGAGGCATATCAAAACAATGAAACCTGGAGGGTGCATTGTTCCTCTGAATGCATTGAATCTGAGATCCCTCTAGATCTATGATTTGTTGCTAGGACAAAAGTCCCTTCTCCTGCAAAACACCCTCAAGATAATGATTCAATTTAACATATAAAAGTACATACCTCGGAAATTGTAGCACCATTCGACAACAACGGTAAGCAACGACAAACCCTAAAAATTCAATGTGCCCCAACTAGCTTGACAAAATAAAATTGTGCAGCGGCAAGGTACTACGGGAAGGTACAATGGAAAACTACAGCGACAAGGTAAATCTCAGGATCTTCCTTCTAGCAATTAGACTGTTCTAAAGGAAACCAAGCTCTGAAATCATGTTGATTTTTTTTTAATTACGTTAACATTAGATTTACCATAGAAATTTAAGCTTCTCTTACATGCTCATTTATCCATAGGCGATGTTGCACCATTACCACCCAACCATAGGAACCTACTCATGCCACCCCCGAGCATAACATATACACCCTGGCAAACCCTTCTACACAAGTGGAGAAAACCCAACAACCTTCTTACAAAGAATATCCTTGCCAAGACAAAATAACCAAGAACACGCTCTATCCACTAGAGAAAACCACAAAGAAGATAACCCAACAACATAGATGCAACACACCCTAGCCAGAGCGCTAGGGTGTCTAGCCTCCACTAGCGCACCACCAAGAGATAACCAACACTGCAACTGCAACTCACTCTAGCCAGAGAGCTAGAGTGGTTGATCTTCACCATGTGCATCTCAAAAGACAAATCCTAGCGAGAGGTATGAGGAAACCATAACCAAGATGTGCCCTACTTCCTTCCTTTTGTAGCTGCAACTCTCCACCAATCTTGTGTTATATCTCCATGAGAGAGTGCTCCAAATGAGGAAGGCGTCACTGTTATTTATAATAATGTGTCCAATGGCTTTTCTGGCAGGGATGACCCGACTTTCTGGCAAATTTGTTTTTTATTTATCTTTTTCTTCTGGAGCATTATAATTCTTCTTTATTATTTTCTGTGAGGTCGACTTCTCTTCTGGGATCTTCTTTGACTTCCAATGGTTTTCCTTTAATGTCTTGTAAACTTCATCTATAAGAAAGGTTATCCTGGAGGTGAATACCTCCTGCAACTACCAGAAAAATCAACACCAATGGCTAGCTAGACTAGTCATGACCTGTTATGATTTCACTTTTTGAGAGCACAAGTTTCAACAATTTTAGGAGTAGCGTAAGTGTGACTAGATCTAGGATCAATTAAAATAGAAATGAATTTCTTGGTAATCTTATCATCAACCTCAACCACAGTTGATTGGTGGTCTTTGAGTGCAGCATGGATCTTGGGAATAGTCCTTACTACATCCTCAATTGTTGTAGCCTCTTGAATGTTGTGCACATTTCTAACACTACCCTTCCAATGTGGACAATTTTTGAGAAAATGATATTATCCACATCCCTAGTGTTGAATAGCCTCCCTTGGCTTCCCTCCTACCAATTCAATTGGCTTAGCCTCACTTTTTGTTGGTTTATTCTACTAATTTTTGTAATGAGGAGGCTTGAGTCCTTTCCTTCTCTGATCAAGCTTCTCCCTCTTCTTTTCCTTCCTTGACTTATGAAATTCTCGCTTGTTTTTACTCTGATCATAACAGTACTTAGCCTTCTAATGGTCTCATGTAGAGTTTGAGGTTCATCAAACTCAATTTATATCCTTGTAAGACTAAGATAATCCACTTAGGAAATTTTGGATCTTTACCTTATTGTCTCTAATGTACTTGACATATCTCAACATCTCCAATAATTTATTTGCATATTCATCCATGGTCATTTGTCCCAACTTTAACTCATGGAAATCTTTGTTTTTTTCATCATAGTATCTATCAGAGCGATACTTCCTTTGAAAATGATTCTTGAATTTCTTCCAAACAATATTCCTCTCATCGATTTTGTTAACTTTTCTGAGATGTTCTCACCAAATTTACGCCCTGCCATTTAAATTAAATATGACCACTTTGGCCTTCATGTTTCTAGAGTAATCATGGACTTGGAACTAATTTCTCATCCCAAGAAGCCAAGCCTCAACCTCTTGTCCATATTTTACTTCACCATAAAATGTAGGGGGGTTTCACCTTTTTAAATTCTCCATGTAAGTTGTCTTGGAAAGGATTCCTCCTCTTATGCCTTTGGAAATAAGATTTTGAATTACTCAGTGAGTCTATAGAGGAAAATGACTCATGGTGTATATGTCCCATCTTTGGGGGTTCTTCTGGTACTACAAGACCTCTTGAGAGAATTATTCATGGAGCTATTCTTGCTCATACTAGCATTGTTTGAATTATGGCCATGATGTAATTCCTTCTATATGTCTGCCCAAATTTGAAGCATGGTTGCATTCCACTAGTTCTACTCTTCCTAAGCCATAATCATTTTTTCATTATCTACTATGTAGCTTTGAAGTTCTACCCTCAAACTTCTCATGGTCTATGCAATATATATATGTGTCTCTATATTTCTATGTCCATTAGACTCTATCTCTACATTTCTATGTCCATTAGACTCTATCTCTACATTTCCAATGTGCAGAAATATGCAAATTAGGAAATCTGCCACGATGATGATGTTCATAAAGCATACTAAGTTTCCTCTAAATAATGAAGTAGATACGAGGCCATACAAAACAAAAACAGAGTCCAAAGGTGTAGTGTGTTGAAGGAAAAAACATAAGAGAAACTAGTGCAAGGTTCAAAAAGTGAGCTATACATAACATATCTACTAAAAGTTTAGAGATGGATAGTTTCTTCCAATGTTATGTTGTCCATGTCATTGTTCTCCTTGGTACCAATTAGCCAATGTGGATTCCTCTATTGCGTTCCAATCCGAGAAGCAAGGGTCCATTGAATATGGGTCCAGTGCGGGGTTGTTGAGGACGAGACTGGAGGTAGTTCTTCATGTTTTCATCATAGAGGGTATCATGAAGCTCATGAAAATCCATCTCCTCTATGCCAGGAATTGCATATTGAGAGTTCTAAATTGAAGAAACTATACCAAGTGTTCACCCACAAAAAATGTCTCCTAACCAATTCCCAACAATAGAATCCAGAACTGAAATTTTGATGAAGGAAAGATGAATTGGTAAGAAAGTTTCCTCTTATATGTAATTTATGCCATACCATGTTGAAAGAGTTGGGGCTAGTGGAGGCGAAGGGGGAGGTCTTGAAACAAGGCACCAAAAAACTTCTAAACCATGCTCCAGAGCTCCCAAAAGAAACTCGAAGGTGGAAGTGCTAATATCCAAGAAAAATGATGCGTGATAACTGAAGTGAGGTATTCATTAGCAGGAGAAGGTGTTAAATGAAACATGCTTCGAGGGTCGACTAGTATTATATGACCTATCCTTTCTACGTGGATGTCATAATCCATGCCTCGCCCCATCTGTCATAATGATTTGGTTCCAATTGATGATTGACAAAGACTAGGGTATAGATTGATCATACCTTCAGTTGTTTATATACATATCACCAAACCCCATTTTTCTTAGTGGCCAAATTGGATTTTAGATCAGTCACCACATTGTGCTCTTGCAGGATGTGGAACCACTCCCCTGCTTCGAAATTACTACAAATATATTGTACCCTTGCCAAAATGGAGGTGAGGTGTATATCCAAGGGAGTGGTGTTTGAAATCATATGTTTAATAATTAGACTAGACTCTCCCAGCACTGTTAGTTTTTTAAGCTGCAAAGAGGTGGTTGATTTGAATCCTTGTAGAAGGGCGTATGCTTCCACCTTATTATTGGACTTGGTTCCAAGGCTCCATTCATAAGTACGAATTGTTGTCCTCCTAGGGTCATATATTTCCCCTCCTACACTTGCCTCCCCAGGGTTTCCTTCCTAAGCTCCATCAAAAAAGAGGAGAAACAAATTCTACATGTTCTTCCAATTCTCAAATTCTTGAGAAGTCATATTGGTAGCTTGATCTATGGAGTTTGTTTTGTTTCTCAATTCAATAGGAACCTAAATTGAATTGCTTCCACCATTATTATTCATCTTTTTGTAGCTCATGCTTAACTGATATATGTACTCCTTTGGCTCGAAGATGCTCAACCAACAATATTTTATTTCTAGCAAGCCAAAACTTCTAGCAGACATATTTTGGGAGTGCCATCTAGAGGAACTTGTAAAGAGGCTTGCCCTTAAAGGATCCCGAGTACAAAGTGTCCCATTTATAAAAAATGCTTCAGAAATTTGTTGATTTTCTAAGTCAGTGAACCACTTCTATAAGAACACAATTCCATAACTGCCCCATGTAGTCACACTCTAGGAAAAGGCAGTGTACAGTTTCCTCTGTCATTTTACACAAGTAACACCAAGAAGGTCCTTGAATTCCATGCCTACGAAGATTATATGTTGTGAGTATTTTCCCATGCACCAAGGTCCAGTAGAATATGTGGACCTTAGGGAGCCCATCTGCATGCCATATGTTATTCCATATGGAATATTTTGGAGGAAATTTTTCATTTTTCAGCTGATGATGGCAACCATATTTAATTGTATAGTTGGATTCCCCCCATTGTCTTTGGTATATAAGGGGAAATCATTGTGGAGAACATACTCTCAAAGAATATTCAAGTAAACTAATAAATTGACAAAGGTTCCCTGGTGGTTTACCAAAATTCCAACCAGACCATGTTCCCAAGTTGGACTAGGAGGAGATGTCAAATAGTGTGTTTTTATTTTGATGTGTCTGCCAGTTTTGAATACGGAGAAGATCCAAAATAAATGTTAGAGGTTGTTGGAAAATTATGCTATATGTTCATATGTTAATTTTATTATTGTTCCTCATGATCTAAGTCATATTGGAAATCAAGTTGGGTTGAGAAGCTTTGAGTAATTTCCATATGGAAGATCCTTCTCGGGGTCACAAGGTGGAATCTAGGCTTCTTTTCCTATGCAGTTCCAAGTATTATTTGTGTAGAACTTTTTTCCACCACTCATACTTTCTAGTGATGAGCCTCCAAAAAAGTTTTTCTCTGAAGTCCAAATTTGTCAAAATGGGATCTTTAATTCCAAGTTCTCCATTGGTTTTTGTGGATCAAACAATTTCCCAATTGACTAGATGGAATCACTTTGTGTTAATCTTGGGCCCCTTGCCACATAAACTTGTGAAGTTCCTATGCTAATTGTAAAGTGATCCCTTCTGGAGTGAGAACAACTAAGAACTGATATATTGGGAGTGCAGAAAAGACTAATTTTATCAAAATGAATAGCCATGTTGGGTTTGACCAATGAGCTCCCCACTGATTGAATTTATTCTTCACTTTGTTGATTATCAACTACGATTGTTGTGAAGGGGGAGACTGGAGGCTAATGGGAATACCTAGATAGTTGTTGGGCACAGGCCTAGTTTGAGGAAATACTATTTTTGGAGGATAAAACCCATAATTGGAAAAAGACAGCAGGAAGGAAAAGCAACACGTGCGAGGAAAGCATGCAAGGCGTGCATGCAGGGAAAACTAACCACAATAGGGTTAGGGTTTTTGTAAGAGATGTAACAACTGTTGAGCTGCAAATTAGTGTATATAAGTACCTAGGAGGTCTAGGTAGGGGCGTGCTAAGTTTTGTAATGTTCGATGAAGGAAACTACTGTAAGATCTAATACCAAATTTGTAAGTTGTTGAGCTGTAGGAGAGTCGAGCAACTAGATCCCAAGGGTTAGATCATAGGATGATGAGCCTAGTACGATCTAGTCAGCCTCACAGGGATCGTGGAACCTATTTATGATTGTATGATCAGAAATTATAGTGCACACAGTGCCATATATTACACAACCATAATAAAAGAGCCTAAGAGCCAAATCTTTATGGACATATCCCAGGAGGGGGTGAACAACGATAATATATGTCTTATGTGATGTGATTGATTGCATGTTTCCCTTCTGTAAGTAGTTAGACTATGAATGGATGAATGGATAATTTTGTGAGATCTGTTATGTGTTATATCTTTTAGAATGCATTCATAGACTTAACAAGTGAATGAATAGTAAGAAGAATAGAAAGAACAACTAGATCAAGGATTAAGAAGATAAATTGTAATCCAAGTTCCCCACTCTTTCCTATACTGCAAGCATCTGCACATTGCAGTCACCCATAGAACTATCTCAGGTGAGATTGCACAATACGCTCTGTGTGTTGTGTTTCCTTCTGGTTTACCAGGAGGGCCAATAGTTTTAGAGGGATTTGTTGGAAGTTATTCAGATCTGAACCTAGGTCAGCCCAAGAAGTGGTTAGAGAATGAGTAAAAACCAACAAATGGTTTTGTTGCCAGTTAAAACTGCACGGGATTGAGTGAGTGGGATCCGTGAAAGAATCGTGAAAAGAATGAAGGTATAAAAAGGAATGTTCAAACCATGGAATCCAACAAAGGTGGAGATTGAAAACTGGTTGAAAACAAAGGAGCTTGAGTTTACACAGAAGGATAACATAAACCCTAAGTTAACACCATGCAAATATCTGGACAAGTACGTGTTTATCGACTTGCATGAGGTCTTTTTCCATAATTTCCCGCATCTGTTTTGCAGGAGTGGCTATTAAGGTTGAAAGATAACAAACCTACAAATCGAATCAGACAGCTCAAGTGGAATCCTGTGGAGATCGCAAAGTTACAACAAGTTAACAACAAATTCACACGCACAATAGATTTCTGGCTAGACAATATTGTTGTAGGGTTTATCACAGAATTTACAGTAGATACTGCGAAGTCTTACAACGCAACAGAGCAAGGGTTCCTAAAAGGACCTAGAGGTAGGTATATCAGATCTCTCTACACTTCAATCAAGATCTTACTATATAACAAGGGTGTGATGACTATGGAAGAAGACAACTAAACTTCCCTGCATGCATGGGGGAAGGGGGGAAGCACTGACAAGAGTTGGATAAATGGAGGGAGAGATGGATAAAGGAAAGAAGGAGGAGGCCTTGGACCCAGTCATGATGGAGGAAGATTAGATCAATCATATCATGGCAATAGCTAGAAAAACGCGTAGTGGATTACACTACCAATATAAGATGAATAATAAGAAGAAAGTTATAACAGAGAGAGAGGGCTTGGAAAGTGATGAAGAAGAGGTAGAGGATCTTTGGGCTGTGGAGCAGATTGAGGAAATCATTCGTGAAACATATGAAAGGAAGACAAGAGGTCCAAGGGCAGGAACATAAGGCATAACTCTTATCCATGTCAGTGTCAGTGTGGAACCCATCAACCCATGTGTGACTAACACACCAGAAATAACACCATCGTTTAGACAACCTAATTTTAGTGGAAGGAAGATAACAAGAAGTGCACCCAATCAAGGAGCAATGACTGGAGGATCTAGTTCAGGAAGTAGTAGTCAAGTATCTACACTGCGTGGAGGTCATAGTTCATCATCGTTCAAAATGGCAGGACATGATCCCACCATCAGGTTACCCGAATTCAAGGGAGAAGCATCAGAGGATCTTGAAAAGCACTTGTTTATCTGTGAGAAGATTTGGGAAGAAAAGTAGATCACATATGAGGATACAAAACTTGCGCAGTTATCTATCATGATTAGAGACCACACACTAGATTAGTACATGAACTTAGTTGTAAACATTCCACCATGAACAACAAGGATGATTGCAGATGTCAAGAAGCTACTAATAAATGAATTTCATAAGTCTAGCTCAGAGGATCAGTATATGAATGAGATTATTATAATCAGGCAGAAACCGAGTGAGTTTGTATGGGAGATTGATCAAAGGTTTAAACGTCTTAAAGGTACACTGAAGTATGTCATGACTAATATGCAACATGGACATCTCTCTTGTGAACTCACTATTACCACATCTGAAATACCTTTTGAGGCAACATAAGTTTCAAACTTAGGCAAAGACTCTACAAGAAGCCCTACAACTGGAAGAGAACCAATATCAAAAGACAAATCCAACAATAGAGGAGCTGAAGGAGGATATCAAGAATCTCACATTTCAACTAAACCATAATAAGAGCAAAGAGAAAAGAGAAGTTGTTTGGTGTACCACATGCAGGACAAAAGGGCATCACAACAATGAGTGCCCAACTTTCGTGCAGCACATGGAAACATGGCTACCAAACCCTTTGCAAACAGGAGGACCATGGATCTGTAAAACACATGGACATGACCCATATCATTGTCCTATGATGCAGAAGTATCAGACAGTACCCAAGAGTTCATATTGTAACTTTTTCAAATAAGTGGGTCATGATGAAAAAGATTGTAGGACAATGGACTTGATGCGGGAAATAACGTCAGAAACCTATAGGGTGCAGGAAGAAATGATGGCAGGGAAAGATGCACCTCAATTTAACGATGTATCACCTCCATACAACACTGCGCAATAACAATACAACATTGTGCAGCCTTAGTATAATAATGCACAGCCACAGTATAACCCTGCCCGATATAATCAGGTGCCTCATTACAACACACCATCAGTAGATCTAGGTGAATACAAAGATGGAGGATGAGGTAGAGGAGGATTTGGAAGAGGCAGAGGTCCAATAGTGTGCCACAACTGCCAACAACCAAGAAATTATGCAAGGGAATGTCCACTTCCACCTGCGACATGTATGTATTGTCGCTCCACAAACCATGATATAAAGGATTGTCCAACATTATTGGGGAAGATTCAAGAAAAGAGAAATCAGAACAATTAGAATGTTCAGTGGATTTCTGCAGAGGCGAGGGATGATGGAAGAAATATCAACATAGTCACATGAGGAGGATCTAATACAAGAGATGACACAGTAAGACAGGAGTCAACGCAACACCAATGGGTGAAGAGGAATATTGAACCACATAAATAGTTCAATGCGGGGAAAGAAAAATAAATATTCAAGGAGGCAAGACATGAGTTACTCAAGCAAGATGATGCATCTACATCAATTGCGTAGCATAGTCAAAATGTACCAATGTACGAGATGCCCTTAAAATGCACCACACTAGCGAAGTACTGCCTATAGTGCAAGTAAGTACCATAAAGAATTTTCTACAATCCTATGTTAAGATACCGAATGACCAATCATCTATTAAAATGTTGCAAAATATGTTAGAAAAATGTAACACAGAGGTAGAGGGGAAGTTATAATAGAAAACAATCAATCACCTCTATACAAGAAGGAGGACAAGCAGGGAATTCAGACTGAATGCTAACATTGGATATTTCAATATGGGGGACATCATATTAGATTTAGGCTCTGAGGTAAATGTGTTACCCAAGAATACATGGCAGTGTATGAGAGAGCCCACACTAGGCTATTCACCTGTCCAATTGAAGCTATCAAACCAACACAAAGTTCTACCAATTGGAAGGCTTAAGGGTGTGACCGTAGATCTAGATGGAGTGCACACCAAGGCAAACTTTGAAGTGATAGAAATAGTGCATGGCACAACACCCTATCCAATATTTCTTAGCCTGGATTGGGCATTTGATAACTAGGCCATAATCAGCTTGAAGACAAGGAAGATGACATTCGAATTAGGAGAATACAGAGTCATTGCGCCATTAGATCCATATGAAGGAGAAAGGTTTGCAGAACCCACTTGCTTAGACTTGGAGGAAATCAACCAGTTATACAAAACCACCGCGCGTGAAGAAGATTATGTCAACCGAACTATAGATGGAGTACTCAGCTAGAGGAGCATCACATCATGTGCTTCTGACTCGGATATAGGCTTGGAGAATTGGCAACAAAGATTACATGAAGTCTCTACACGAAGGTGCGCAAGAATAAACCGTGCAATGAGATGCGTAGGTACAAAGATAAGAGAACTTCCTAGTTTTCATGGGGTGAATGACTTAGAATAATTCCTAACAAGATACAAACATGAAGTGTTAGATAATAAGAGGCTCATATTCGTAGACATGGCACTCAAGGAAACACCTACAAGATGGTGGGGTGCGCACAAAGAAACAGTTAAGGATTGGTACCAATGTAAGTGACTACTGCGCATTAGATTCGGGGAAGAGTAGGGAAGCGATGAGATCCAGAGATATGATGGACATGGGACACCAAAAAAACACTTGGAGAAGTGAAGAACGCTATGGAGGATGACAGAACCAAAGGAATGGCCTCATCACTTCATCCACACATTGGAAGTAATTCCAGCAAACTGGTAAGTAGACCAGGAATTGTGCAGAGGCACTGCAGAATGGACAACATTACAACAAAAATTTATAGTCACTTTCTCATTTGAACATGAGAACCCCAACATGGATTCAACACTCAAACGGATAAGAGGGGTGATATTTATTGAGGAACCAGAAGTTGAACTCGTGACAGAGTATCAACAACAACACAAACAGTTAAGGAACTATTATCATGCTATCATGTGGAAGAATAAGCACCCGATGAAGATGACCCGCGCACCATTCATATTACAGAAGTTGAAGGTGAAAGAGAGGTGGATGGTCCATCTTTGGAATCAAAAGTATTCACTGTGCCTATTAAAGTGAAGAAAGTTAATATTGGGACAACAAATAAACCTAAAATGGAAAGTATTGGAGACTATTGGGATGAACAAACAGTGGAAAGAATAATAGAGTTACCGCGCGAGTACCGTGACCTATTCCCAACAAGGTTTACAGATATGAAAGGCATAACAGGAGAGCTAAGAGAGATGAAGATACCTCTCAAACCTGATGCTAGATCTGTTAGACAGAGGCCTTATAGACTAAATCCAATATATAAGTAGAAAGTGAAAGCATAAATTGATAGAATGTTAGAAGCTGAAATTACAGAACCAATGGAGGAATCTGAATGGATAAGCCCTATGGTGGTACAAGAAAAGAAACAAGGGGGGGACAAGGATTTGTGTAGACTTAAGAAAAATGAACGATGCATGCCTACATTATCATTGTCCTACCCCTTTCATAGATGAGGTACTAGAGAATGTAGAAGGCCAGGAAGCATATTCATTTACAAATGGATTCTCAGGTTACCACTAGATCAAGATAGCCCCAGAAGACAGGTACAAGACCACTTTTGCCATAGAATGGGGATCCTACCAATACACAGTCATGCCTTTTGAGCTGAAGAATGCACCAACTATATTTTCAAGGGTAGTAATAACTGCTTTTAAGGAGTTCATACATCTGTTTTTAGAAGTGTATCTAGATGATTGGACCGCATATAGTCTGTTAAAAGACCATGTGGAGGTGTTAAGGCTGATATTGGAAAGATGCAGGTAGTGTGAGATATCATTGAATATCAAGAAGTGCATTTTTGGGACACCATTTGGAATATTGTTGGGACATATAGTCAGTAAACAAGGGTTATTGGTGGATCCTGCTAATATTGCAGTCATTGTTAATTTACCACCACCAAAATCGGTGCTCCAGTTGAGAGAAACATTGGGACATATAGGCTACTATAGAAAATTTATAAAAGGGTATGCGCAAATCACTGTGCCCATGGAAAAATTGTTAAAGAAGGATACTAAATTCCAGTGGAATGAGGATTTCCAACAAGGGTTGGACACCCTAAAAGAAAAGATGGTCACAACACCTATTCTAGTATTTCCAGATTGGGAAACGACTTTCCATGTGCATGTAGATGCATCGACTATAGCACTTGGAGCATTTTTGGCACAACCAGGAGCAGGGGATTTGGACCATCCTATGGCATTTGCAAACAAAAAACTGTCAAAATCAGAGAAAAACTACAATACTACAGAAAGAGAAAGCCTAACTATGGTCTATGCACTTCAGAAGTTCAAACATTACTTACTGGGCAAACAATTTAAGATGTTCAAAGATCATTAAGGTCTCAAATACCTACTCAACAAGCCAATGTTGGGGGGGGGAGGATCTGTAGATGGCTATTGTTATTCCAGGAATTTGATTTTGAAGTGATAGTCAAACCAGGGAAGCTGAATGTAAGCCCAAATCACTTGTCAAGGGTAACCAATTGAGAAGAACCTACCAACTTGGAAGACAACTTCCTTGATGCGTAGTTATTTTTAGTCCAAGTAGCTGATGAATATTTTGCTGACATCATTGAATACTTGAGTACAAGGACTGTGCCACAAGAGTTTAACACTACGCAGAAGAAAAATCTGGTAGTCAGAGCTGCAGACTATCAATTGATTGTAGGACACTTATACAAGATGGGCGCTGACAACATTTTGAGAAGATGCGTACTAGAACACGAAAGGACTAGGATTTTGTCATAAGCTCATGAGGGAATAGGTGGAGGACATTATGCAGGAGAAGCTACCGCACATAAGGTATTGCACGTAGGACTATGGTGGCCAACAATTCACAGAGATGCTAAGGACTATTTCCAGAGATGTGATGTCTGTCAGAGGGTTGGTAAACCTAATAGAAGGGATGAGATGCCCCTAAGACCACAAGTAACATTGCAGGTATTTGAAAAATGGGCAATAGAATTTGTGGGACCAATTAACCCACCAGCAAAACGGCCAGGAGCGAGATATATCATTACTGCGACATAATACTTAACAAGATGGGCAGAAGCAACACCAGTAAAAGATTGTAGCACAGAGACAACAACACATTTCTTATTTGATCAAGTGATCACTAGATTTGGTTATCCAAGTATTTTTATGAGTGACCAAGGTACTCACTTTATCAACAACACTATCAAGGCTATGACCAAGGAGTTTGAAGTCTATCATCAGAAGAGCACACCATACCATCCTCAAGCAAATGGAATAATAGAATCCTTCAATAAGATCTTGGAGAATGCTCTGACAAAGATCTACAATGTCAATGGGGATGATTGGTATTTGAAGATACCAGAAGTACTATGGGCATACAAGACTACATGTAAAAAGTTGACAGGACAAACACCATTCACATTGGTGTATGGGCAGGAAGCAGTAGTACCATTAGAATTTCTGGTACCCAGTCTGCGCGTAGAAAAAATCACCAACATGGCATAAAGAGGCACGGTGAAGGAGAGGTTGAATCAACTTATGGAGATGGAGGAGGATAAGATTCTAGAATGATTTCATCAGGAAGTACATAAAGCAAGAGATAAAGCTTGGCATGATAGACATATCAAGAGGAAGAGTTTCAAGGAAGGAGACCTAGTCTTTCTCTATGCAGTAAACTTTTGCAACATCCTAGTAATTTCATAATGCATTGGCTAGGGCCTTATGAAGTAAAGATTGTCACATATGGGGGAGGTATACAACTAAAGGATCTCGCAGGAGCAGAGCTGAAAGGAATGATCAATGAGAGTCGACTGAAACTGTATAGGGACAGTCAACCTCCTAACACTTAAAACTTATAAGCGGAGTAAGAAAATATGTATATAGTGTATTATAGTAGAAGTTAAGTTAGAGAAAATGAGAAAAAGAAATACAAAAATAGAAAAGACAGAAAATACAAAAATACTGGAAAATACAACGCATCAGAAAGGGGACTCAACACAACGAAAGAAAAATGTTTGCGCACAACATACAAGCGATACACTGCGCACTAAGGAAAGGCTACAACAGAAATACATCACACACTTGATACACTCACTACACTGGAAAAAGGGTTAATGGTCAGAAAAAGAGAAAAAAACGAAAAATGATGGTTACGGCAAAAAGGCACCAACTGGAGGCATTTATGAAATTAAATCGAACGTACGCATAAAGCACCATTACATTAATCACAACCAGGGTATATTCTCCAAGAAGCTTCATGACAATTGCTTTATAAAGGGGAAATGCAGGTAACATAAGACTCATCGTAAAATCGTGAAATTACAGAGAGATAGAGCACGCAGAGCGGAAGCAACTTAACGAAGGATACTAGGGCGAACCACTTGGGACCTATTCGAAAAAAACTAACCAGTACCCACAATGGAACCACCAAATATCGGTGCGTTGAGCCAAGCAGGGAGGAAAACCAAAAGCAACATTAGAGAACCACATGAAACAACGAAATTCGAACATGAAACCATACATATCGAGGAATTCGTCGACATGGATGCAATTCCTTCACCACACAAAAACCAGTTAACCCTACACCAGTGGTGGAAGAGATACAAGCTCCAATGGCCTCAACCATGGAAGTCTACCCACACAATGGTGTGTAGGGTCACACTGCAAATGATGCAGGCAACCCACAGAAAACTGCGACGACTGAGGGAGCCTAACAAACAAATGGAAAAGCTATCGTGCACACAGAGGCTACAATGCCCAAACCACCCAGAGAAGAATCTGCACAACAACAGGAGGGTCTGGTGGAAGACATCACCGGTCAGCTAGACTCTGACGTGAAAAGGAGATAGATGGAGGCAGGGACCTCAAGCCAACAACCAAGAAGAAAGGGAAAACAACCCATGGCGCAGTCCCTGCACAGACAACCTGATGCAATTATCGTACTTCCACACATTCTAGAAGGAGTGAAAACCATGCCGACACTCTTGGGATGCATGGAGAAGTTAAAATATTCGGACCACAATGTGGTCGTGTTATCGGACAATCGGTAAGTACGGACACAAACATATCTCCCTAGTTTCACCCTGAAACTAGAACAAAACAAGGTAGGATATAAAACTTTCCCTAAGTTTTAACTATCAAGCATACTAACTAACAAGAGATAAATGACATACATTTTAAACGTCGTTTGTCCTCGCTCGTGTCATCCTCGCTCCATTCCAAGGCTTATGGGATGTTGAACCTGTAAAAATACACAAGCCAACAAAGTGAAAGCAACAACGTATACTCAACAAAACCTATGTATGTGATCAAGGAGTCATACAATAAAATAAGACCAATTTTATGGGAAAGAAATATATCACTGTATTAAAGATATGAAAAGGAGAATACAACCAATTCCTTGATGTTGTAAGGTCCCTTCCAAAAGTTCCTTGCTTCCCACACACTTCTGCTCCACGGATTCTGAGATCAACAATCTATCTTGACAAAGAAAAGCTCAAACCCAACATACAAGCTCCAAAAACTCCAAGCTACAAAACTCAAGAACTTTCCAACTAACTTTTCCCATGAGAACTCTTCTCCTTTTATAAGTTGAAAAGGATAGGGTGAGGAGGTTAGGATGATCCCATGAGATTAGGGACACGACTCATATCCAAACTGATCGGAGGCCACCTCACCCTCGAAGCTTCTATTCTAGAAATTTCGAGAAATTCCTTTTTTCCCTTCGTACGAAAATTGCCGCACCCTTAACACTAAGCAAAATGCAACAACGTCGCAGGCCACTATGGTGCAACTTGTGACGATCCTAGATCGTTGCACTCTTAACACTAAACAAGGTGCGACGATTCCTTTTTCTAAGGTTTTTGACAAAGGAAAAGTATAATTTCATCTCTCTGGAAAAGTATCTTCATTCTTCTTCAAGGATTAAGGCCATTGATCCTTCTAACAACAAAGGATAGGTTTACATCATTAACGGTCATAGGGGTGGTGAAAATAATGTGTAACAGGCTGACACTGGAAAATTCTCTGAGTTTTCCCAGCAAGTATACCTGGATACCATAGGGATAGGTCCCTTTGGAGACCCAATCTTACAACCAAAGCCATGGGCAACCGACCTGGCCAACACAGGGATTCTAAATCTGCTTGAGATTCCCCATTTTGGAAGGGGGAAAGAGGTAAACAAATGCATCAAGTAGTTGATGGTAGTCCTCCATGGAGGATTCCTATGGTTGGAACAACCTATTTCAATAGACGTAGAGCTTATAGCACTCATCACAGGTCTACCATCAATGGGTGAGAACCCCATGCAGTACCTCGGTGACAAATCAAAGGAGAAATCCTTGGTTGAGGAAATGAAGAAAACCTATGGTACAGAGAGGGGCTCGCACAGGATCATAATCAAAAGGATCAGTGATGCAGCAACAAGGATGGCCACCAAACTCATGGCCTGCAAAATGCTCAGGAAATTTCGCAAGGAGGAAGTCCTTGTCGGGGTCGTCGTAGCTGTAGCACAGTGCGCTAATGGAAATTTGCTCAGTTGGGCCCCCTATTTGTTAAACTTGTTCCTCCACGACTGCAAAGACACGTAGGAATTGGGGACATATTTCCATTACTCATGGCTACACATGTCGATTGCGCTAGTGGGGTGGAGGGAGCCCCCATGCTCCCACTTCTGTGATTGGATAGGTCATTGTAGCGCAACACAGTACACATCGTTGGGGAGCAACTCGAACCCTAAGCATAGAAGTTCCAACACATGTACATTTTCCAGGTACTTTAGTGAAATACAAGAGAGTATTGCAAATACTTGGAGAATTACTCCAGATGTGGTCGCACAGTACATGAACATAGCCAACCTCCAAGTGACGAGGCACAACATGTGGATTCAAGCACGCAGGGATCCGTAGAAGGAGTGGCTACAACTAAGGTAATGCGTTAATGAATATGATATAGAGATGGCCATGAGAGACTGGCACGATGAGTGGAGGATTCCAGTCCTAACTCAAGAAGTGCCTAAGGGTACATAAGTAGACACCGTTGCACCCAAGCAGTCGACGAAGTCGGGGAAAATCAGCCAAAAGCTGACACAAAAGAAGAAGGGCAGTGCGTCAAAGAAGAATACACATACAACACAAAAGGACATTGCCCCACAACAGAAAGAACAAGGAACAGGGGCTACTACGACGTAGGGAACCCCCTCAACATCCACTCCACAAGAGACAAGGCCCCCTAAGAGGCCAATCATACATACAAGAGGTTCAGGAAAGAAGGCAAAAGTGCACAAACAACTCCTAGAATATACAATCACCGAGAATGATGCAGACCTCGTTGCAGAAAGGGTGCAGGACCGCACAACGAAATACTTTGAAGAAGCCCAACACTAGAGGGGAAAAATACAAGACAACCAGGCAGGAATAAAGCAGGTCCTCGAGCAGATTAGGACAGCGCAAAGGCCTGAAAGGGGAAGAAAATTCTTCCCCGAAGCAACAATAACAACAGCGACAAGGACTACGTCGAACAAGGAGGATACATTTCAGACTATCGCCCAGGCAAGTGGAATTTTTAGATTGACAATTGATATGTTGCAAATGGACGAAACTGCAACACATACGCCATTGAAATATTTGGCATAGGTAGAGATTGTATTAGCAAGAATACCTACCAAGGCACTATACAGACTCCAAGTCAGTGTCACGCAGGAGGTACAATCACGCATAAGAATAGATGCAACAGAACTGCAGGAAACAAGAGATGGAAAAGAAGCCTTGGAGTTGGCGATCAAACAAATCAAGTTTGAAATCAAGGAAGAAAAGGAGTGTGTAGACAAAATCAAACAGGGGGTGACAACAGTCTACAATCACATCCCTAACAACACGTAGACTAAGAACACAAGCGCATAGGAGAAACTCAAACTTATTTCCCAAACCATCGAACATTATAGGCAACAAATTGATGAATTAAAGGAGAAATTGACCCCTACAACTCCTCCCAAGGTAAGGGAGTAGAGGAAACAAGAAGCTTCACTCCAAATAACAGCAATGAAGGAACATGTCAATGCAACAACATGGATGTTTGATAGAGCGGTGCAATTCTGGACAATGTTTGATGAGCATGAGTAGGTCCAACAATGGGACCAAGAAGAGGAAAGGATAAGTACAACCATGCAAGGGCTCAAGAACAGACATAAAACAATGAGCATCATAGAGCGCCTAAAAGGTAATCGGGACTTAAAGAAGTTGTAGGTGGGTCTAAAATCCGTGCAAAAGAAAAAACAAGAGAGACAGGTGGAAACATAACCCCTCCAGAAGCAAGTAGCGCAGATAATCGCGCATTTGGAGGAGGAAAAGAAGAACATAGTGCAAGCACAAACAAAGTGCGCAGTAATGATACAAGAGGAGGTCACAACACAAGCACTAGAGGCGCTAACCGAAAAATCCACACAGGTCCAATCTAGAGGAAGGGAACTTGCAAACAAGTTCCACAACCTAGTAGAGGTTTTCCGGGGAACGCACAATGCCTAGGTGGCTCGGGACGAGCCACATGTCATTGTTGGGGGCATGTTGGGTGTAGGCCTAGTTTGAGGAAATACTATTTTTGGAGGATAAAACCCAGAATTGGAAAAAGACAGCGGGAAGGAAAAGCAACACGTACGAGGAAAGCATGCATGTAGGAAAACCTAACCACATTAGGGTTAGGTTTTTTGTAAGAGAATGTAACAGTTGTTGAGCTGAGAATTATTATATATAAGTAACTTGGAGGTCTAGGTAGGGGTGTGCTAAGTTTTGTAATGTTGGATGAAGGAAACTATTGTAAGATCTAATACCAAATTTGTAAGTTGTTGAGTTGTAGGAGAGTCAAGCAACTAGATCCCGAGGGTTAGATCACGGGTTGAGGAGCCTGGTGCGATCTAGTCAGCCTCACAGGGATCATGGAACCTGTTTGTGATTGTATGATTAGAAACTGTAGTGCGCGCGGTGCCATATATTACAAAACCATAATAAAAGAGCCAAAAATCCAGATCTTTGTGGACGTAACCCAGGAGGGGGTGAACCACAGTAATATATGTGTTATGTGATGTGATTGATTGCATGTTTCCCTTTTGTAAGTAGTTAGACTATGAATGGATGAATGGATAATTCTGTGAGATCTTTTATATGTTAGATCTGTTAGAATGCATGCATAGACTTAATAGGTGAATGACTAGGAAGAAGAATAGAAAGAACAACTAGATCAATGCTTAAGAAGATGAATTGCAATCCCAGATCCCCACTCTTTCCTAGACTGCAAGCATCTGAGCATTGCATTTTCCCATAGAACTATCTCGGGTGAGACTGCATAGTATGCTCTGTGTGATGTGTTTCCTTTTGGTTTACCAAGAGGGCCAATAGTTTTAGAGGGATTTGTTGGGAGTTGTTGAGATCTAAACCTGGGTCAGCCCAAGAAGTGGTTAGAGAAGGAGTAACAACCAACAATATTTGGAGGCATTCCAATCATCCTTAAAGGGAAAAGAGAGGATCCTTGAGATTATTCTTATGATTAACTTATTGATGTTCTAAGCATACATTTGGCATTTGTTGTAATTGATGATACCCCTTGAGATATTCAAGAAGAGATCCATGACCTGCTTAAATATAGAAGCCATAATTGTGGAGGATCCCCCTAAGAGGATATTGTCATCTGATAATTGTGAGTGATTGATGCCTTTGAATCCCCTCACTACCTGGATTCCAAGTAAATTACCAAAATTTATTTCGAACTCTAGCTTCCTACTTAAATATTATGCCATAATTATATATAAAAGGGGGGAAACAAGACATCCTTGCCAGAGTCGTCAATTAGTTATGAATAAAGAGGAGGGTCTCCTATTAACCAAAAGACTAATATGAGGGTTGTTGATACAATATGAGATCCAATGTATAAAAGAAGAACAAAAACAAAACTTGGTTAGAACATCAAAAATAAAATAATGAATTGATCAGTTGAAGGCATTGGCCATATATACCTTAATGACCATTCCTTTTTCTTTATGAATTTTGCTCCAGTGGATTGCCTCTTGCACTAAAATGATGTTGTTCACAATCTACCTTTTGTTTGACAACACAGGTATTCCAACAGAGGACGAACACCTTCAGTAACCACTCACATAACCAGATCAAATATCAACACACCGATGTTTTCACGTGGTAAAACCCCTACGGGGAAACATCCACGGCCCCAGCCAACGCGGCCACTTGGAGCAGTTTATTAATGCAAATAAAAAAATTACAGAGAGATTTTACAAGAGAGTTTCTCACAATCGATCATCGGCAAATGACCCTCCATGCTCTTTAAATAGAGATCATGGACCAATCGGGTGTTAAGCCACAGATCAATGGTCGTTAAGATCGAGGAGAGTATGAACCGTCAGATCACTCTATGTCGGGAACATATCGTGACTGTCGGATTTCCTAACTACAAATGCATACTAATGCATACTAAAGAAACACACTTTTACCTAATGACATATTAGACTAAGTAGATCTTAACTAACTCCTAAGTTTTTAAATATCCTAACATCCCCCCTTAAGAACAACTTGGGATAGGATTGAAGGATTTACAATAATGACACAATAGGAGAAGGAAGGAGGCATTAGAGCCTATCCCCCCTTAATGACAGCTTCCTGAACTCCTAGCATAGATCAAAGTTTGGAAAACTTCGCTTCTGTAAGAGACTTTGTGAAAATGTCTGCAACTTGATCTTCTGTAGGGAAAAAGAGCACTTCAATAACTTGATCATGAATGAGCTTTCTGATGAAGTGCATGTGTAGCTCGATGT
>ML779389.1:23958-36964 GCA_009831015.1 Picea engelmannii
TCCAACTCTTGTCAGTGCTTCCCCCCTTCCCCCATGCATGCAGGGAAGTTTAGTTGTCTTCTTCCATAGTCATCACACCCTTGTTATATAGTAAGATCTTGATTGAAGTGTAGAGAGATCTGATATACCTACCTCTAGGTCCTTTTAGGAACCCTTGCTCTGTTGCGTTGTAAGACTTCGCAGTATCTACTGTAAATTCTGTGATAAACCCTACAACAATATTGTCTAGCCAGAAATCTATTGTGCGTGTGAATTTGTTGTTAACTTGTTGTAACTTTGCGATCTCCACAGGATTCCACTTGAGCTGTCTGATTCGATTTGTAGGTTTGTTATCTTTCAACCTTAATAGCCACTCCTGCAAAACAGATGCGGGAAATTATGGAAAAAGACCTCATGCAAGTCGATAAACACGTACTTGTCCAGATATTTGCATGGTGTTAACTTAGGGTTTATGTTATCCTTCTGTGTAAACTCAAGCTCCTTTGTTTTCAACCAGTTTTCAATCTCCACCTTTGTTGGATTCCATGGTTTGAACATTCCTTTTTATACCTTCATTCTTTTCACGATTCTTTCACGGATCCCACTCACTCAATCCCGTGCAGTTTTAACTGGCAACAAAACCATTTGTTGGTTTTTACTCATTCTCTAACCACTTCTTGGGCTGACCTAGGTTCAGATCTGAATAACTTCCAACAAATCCCTCTAAAACTATTGGCCCTCCTGGTAAACCAGAAGGAAACACAACACACAGAGCGTATTGTGCAATCTCACCTGAGATAGTTCTATGGGTGACTGCAATGTGCAGATGCTTGCAGTATAGGAAAGAGTGGGGAACTTGGATTACAATTTATCTTCTTAATCCTTGATCTAGTTGTTCTTTCTATTCTTCTTACTATTCATTCACTTGTTAAGTCTATGAATGCATTCTAAAAGATATAACACATAACAGATCTCACAAAATTATCCATTCATCCATTCATAGTCTAACTACTTACAGAAGGGAAACATGCAATCAATCACATCACATAAGACATATATTATCGTTGTTCACCCCCTCCTGGGATATGTCCATAAAGATTTGGCTCTTAGGCTCTTTTATTATGGTTGTGTAATATATGGCACTGTGTGCACTATAATTTCTGATCATACAATCATAAATAGGTTCCACGATCCCTGTGAGGCTGACTAGATCGTACTAGGCTCATCATCCTATGATCTAACCCTTGGGATCTAGTTGCTCGACTCTCCTACAGCTCAACAACTTACAAATTTGGTATTAGATCTTACAGTAGTTTCCTTCATCGAACATTACAAAACTTAGCACGCCCCTACCTAGACCTCCTAGGTACTTATATACACTAATTTGCAGCTCAACAGTTGTTACATCTCTTACAAAAACCCTAACCCTATTGTGGTTAGTTTTCCCTGCATGCACGCCTTGCATGCTTTCCTCGCACGTGTTGCTTTTCCTTCCTGCTGTCTTTTTCCAATTATGGGTTTTATCCTCCAAAAATAGTATTTCCTCAAACTAGGCCTGTGCCCAACAACTATCTAGGTATTCCCATTAGCCTCCAGTCTCCCCCTTCACAACAATCGTAGTTGATAATCAACAAAGTGAAGAATAAATTCAATCAGTGGGGAGCTCATTGGTCAAACCCAACATGGCTATTCATTTTGATAAAATTAGTCTTTTCTGCACTCCCAATATATCAGTTCTTAGTTGTTCTCACTCCAGAAGGGATCACTTTACAATTAGCATAGGAACTTCACAAGTTTATGTGGCAAGGGGCCCAAGATTAACACAAAGTGATTCCATCTAGTCAATTGGGAAATTGTTTGATCCACAAAAACCAATGGAGAACTTGGAATTAAAGATCCCATTTTGACAAATTTGGACTTCAGAGAAAAACTTTTTTGGAGGCTCATCACTAGAAAGTATGAGTGGTGGAAAAAAGTTCTACACAAATAATACTTGGAACTGCATAGGAAAAGAAGCCTAGATTCCACCTTGTGACCCCGAGAAGGATCTTCCATATGGAAATTACTCAAAGCTTCTCAACCCAACTTGATTTCCAATATGACTTAGATCATGAGGAACAATAATAAAATTAACATATGAACATATAGCATAATTTTCCAACAACCTCTAACATTTATTTTGGATCTTCTCCGTATTCAAAACTGGCAGACACATCAAAATAAAAACACACTATTTGACATCTCCTCCTAGTCCAACTTGGGAACATGGTCTGGTTGGAATTTTGGTAAACCACCAGGGAACCTTTGTCAATTTATTAGTTTACTTGAATATTCTTTGAGAGTATGTTCTCCACAATGATTTCCCCTTATATACCAAAGACAATGGGGGGAATCCAACTATACAATTAAATATGGTTGCCATCATCAGCTGAAAAATGAAAAATTTCCTCCAAAATATTCCATATGGAATAACATATGGCATGCAGATGGGCTCCCTAAGGTCCACATATTCTACTGGACCTTGGTGCATGGGAAAATACTCACAACATATAATCTTCGTAGGCATGGAATTCAAGGACCTTCTTGGTGTTACTTGTGTAAAATGACAGAGGAAACTGTACACTGCCTTTTCCTAGAGTGTGACTACATGGGGCAGTTATGGAATTGTGTTCTTATAGAAGTGGTTCACTGACTTAGAAAATCAACAAATTTCTGAAGCATTTTTTATAAATGGGACACTTTGTACTCGGGATCCTTTAAGGGCAAGCCTCTTTACAAGTTCCTCTAGATGGCACTCCCAAAATATGTCTGCTAGAAGTTTTGGCTTGCTAGAAATAAAATATTGTTGGTTGAGCATCTTCGAGCCAAAGGAGTACATATATCAGTTAAGCATGAGCTACAAAAAGATGAATAATAATGGTGGAAGCAATTCAATTTAGGTTCCTATTGAATTGAGAAACAAAACAAACTCCATAGATCAAGCTACCAATATGACTTCTCAAGAATTTGAGAATTGGAAGAACATGTAGAATTTGTTTCTCCTCTTTTTTGATGGAGCTTAGGAAGGAAACCCTGGGGAGGCAAGTGTAGGAGGGGAAATATATGACCCTAGGAGGACAACAATTCGTACTTATGAATGGAGCCTTGGAACCAAGTCCAATAATAAGGTGGAAGCATACGCCCTTCTACAAGGATTCAAATCAACCACCTCTTTGCAGCTTAAAAAACTAACAGTGCTGGGAGAGTCTAGTCTAATTATTAAACATATGATTTCAAACACCACTCCCTTGGATATACACCTCACCTCCATTTTGGCAAGGGTACAATATATTTGTAGTAATTTCGAAGCAGGGGAGTGGTTCCACATCCTGCAAGAGCACAATGTGGTGACTGATCTAAAATCCAATTTGGCCACTAAGAAAAATGGGGTTTGGTGATATGTATATAAACAACTGAAGGTATGATCAATCTATACCCTAGTCTTTGTCAATCATCAATTGGAACCAAATCATTATGACAGATGGGGCGAGGCATGGATTATGACATCCACGTAGAAAGGATAGGTCATATAATACTAGTCGACCCTCGAAGCATGTTTCATTTAACACCTTCTCCTGCTAATGAATACCTCACTTCAGTTATCACGCATCATTTTTCTTGGATATTAGCACTTCCACCTTCGAGTTTCTTTTGGGAGCTCTGGAGCATGGTTTAGAAGTTTTTTGGTGCCTTGTTTCAAGACCTCCCCCTTCGCCTCCACTAGCCCCAACTCTTTCAACATGGTATGGCATAAATTACATATAAGAGGAAACTTTCTTACCAATTCATCTTTCCTTCATCAAAATTTCAGTTCTGGATTCTATTGTTGGGAATTGGTTAGGAGACATTTTTTGTGGGTGAACACTTGGTATAGTTTCTTCAATTTAGAACTCTCAATATGCAATTCCTGGCATAGAGGAGATGGATTTTCATGAGCTTCATGATACCCTCTATGATGAAAACATGAAGAACTACCTCCAGTCTCGTCCTCAACAACCCCGCACTGGACCCATATTCAATGGACCCTTGCTTCTCGGATTGGAACGCAATAGAGGAATCCACATTGGCTAATTGGTACCAAGGAGAACAATGACATGGACAACATAACATTGGAAGAAACTATCCATCTCTAAACTTTTAGTAGATATGTTATGTATAGCTCACTTTTTGAACCTTGCACTAGTTTCTCTTATGTTTTTTCCTTCAACACACTACACCTTTGGACTCTGTTTTTGTTTTGTATGGCCTCGTATCTACTTCATTATTTAGAGGAAACTTAGTATGCTTTATGAACATCATCATCGTGGCAGATTTCCTAATTTGCATATTTCTGCACATTGGAAATGTAGAGATAGAGTCTAATGGACATAGAAATGTAGAGATAGAGTCTAATGGACATAGAAATATAGAGACACATATATATATTGCATAGACCATGAGAAGTTTGAGGGTAGAACTTCAAAGCTACATAGTAGATAATGAAAAAATGATTATGGCTTAGGAAGAGTAGAACTAGTGGAATGCAACCATGCTTCAAATTTGGGCAGACATATAGAAGGAATTACATCATGGCCATAATTCAAACAATGCTAGTATGAGCAAGAATAGCTCCATGAATAATTCTCTCAAGAGGTCTTGTAGTACCAGAAGAACCCCCAAAGATGGGACATATACACCATGAGTCATTTTCCTCTATAGACTCACTGAGTAATTCAAAATCTTATTTCCAAAGGCATAAGAGGAGGAATCCTTTCCAAGACAACTTACATGGAGAATTTAAAAAGGTGAAACCCCCCTACATTTTATGGTGAAGTAAAATATGGACAAGAGGTTGAGGCTTGGCTTCTTGGGATGAGAAATTAGTTCCAAGTCCATGATTACTCTAGAAACATGAAGGCCAAAGTGGTCATATTTAATTTAAATGGCAGGGCGTAAATTTGGTGAGAACATCTCAGAAAAGTTAACAAAATCGATGAGAGGAATATTGTTTGGAAGAAATTCAAGAATCATTTTCAAAGGAAGTATCGCTCTGATAGATACTATGATGAAAAAAACAAAGATTTCCATGAGTTAAAGTTGGGACAAATGACCATGGATGAATATGCAAATAAATTATTGGAGATGTTGAGATATGTCAAGTACATTAGAGACAATAAGGTAAAGATCCAAAATTTCCTAAGTGGATTATCTTAGTCTTACAAGGATATAAATTGAGTTTGATGAACCTCAAACTCTACATGAGACCATTAGAAGGCTAAGTACTGTTATGATCAGAGTAAAAACAAGCGAGAATTTCATAAGTCAAGGAAGGAAAAGAAGAGGGAGAAGCTTGATCAGAGAAGGAAAGGACTCAAGCCTCCTCATTACAAAAATTAGTAGAATAAACCAACAAAAAGTGAGGCTAAGCCAATTGAATTGGTAGGAGGGAAGCCAAGGGAGGCTATTCAACACTAGGGATGTGGATAATATCATTTTCTCAAAAATTGTCCACATTGGAAGGGTAGTGTTAGAAATGTGCACAACATTCAAGAGGCTACAACAATTGAGGATGTAGTAAGGACTATTCCCAAGATCCATGCTGCACTCAAAGACCACCAATCAACTGTGGTTGAGGTTGATGATAAGATTACCAAGAAATTCATTTCTATTTTAATTGATCCTAGATCTAGTCACACTTACGCTACTCCTAAAATTGTTGAAACTTGTGCTCTCAAAAAGTGAAATCATAACAGGTCATGACTAGTCTAGCTAGCCATTGGTGTTGATTTTTCTGGTAGTTGCAGGAGGTATTCACCTCCAGGATAACCTTTCTTATAGATGAAGTTTACAAGACATTAAAGGAAAACCATTGGAAGTCAAAGAAGATCCCAGAAGAGAAGTCGACCTCACAGAAAATAATAAAGAAGAATTATAATGCTCCAGAAGAAAAAGATAAATAAAAAACAAATTTGCCAGAAAGTCGGGTCATCCCTGCCAGAAAAGCCATTGGACACATTATTATAAATAACAGTGACGCCTTCCTCATTTGGAGCACTCTCTCATGGAGATATAACACAAGATTGGTGGAGAGTTGCAGCTACAAAAGGAAGGAAGTAGGGCACATCTTGGTTATGGTTTCCTCATACCTCTCGCTAGGATTTGTCTTTTGAGATGCACATGGTGAAGATCAACCACTCTAGCTCTCTGGCTAGAGTGAGTTGCAGTTGCAGTGTTGGTTATCTCTTGGTGGTGCGCTAGTGGAGGCTAGACACCCTAGCGCTCTGGCTAGGGTGTGTTGCATCTATGTTGTTGGGTTATCTTCTTTGTGGTTTTCTCTAGTGGATAGAGCGTGTTCTTGGTTATTTTGTCTTGGCAAGGATATTCTTTGTAAGAAGGTTGTTGGGTTTTCTCCACTTGTGTAGAAGGGTTTGCCAGGGTGTATATGTTATGCTCGGGGGTGGCATGAGTAGGTTCCTATGGTTGGGTGGTAATGGTGCAACATCGCCTATGGATAAATGAGCATGTAAGAGAAGCTTAAATTTCTATGGTAAATCTAATGTTAACGTAATTAAAAAAAAATCAACATGATTTCAGAGCTTGGTTTCCTTTAGAACAGTCTAATTGCTAGAAGGAAGATCCTGAGATTTACCTTGTCGCTGTAGTTTTCCATTGTACCTTCCCGTAGTACCTTGCCGCTGCACAATTTTATTTTGTCAAGCTAGTTGGGGCACATTGAATTTTTAGGGTTTGTCGTTGCTTACCGTTGTTGTCGAATGGTGCTACAATTTCCGAGGTATGTACTTTTATATGTTAAATTGAATCATTATCTTGAGGGTGTTTTGCAGGAGAAGGGACTTTTGTCCTAGCAACAAATCATAGATCTAGAGGGATCTCAGATTCAATGCATTCAGAGGAACAATGCACCCTCCAGGTTTCATTGTTTTGATATGCCTCTAGCTGTTATGTCACAATTTCGATCTTATTTTCTTTTATCTATTGGATTTATGATCATTATGCCAACCAATTAATACTAGATATGCATTTGTTTATCTCTCCTTTAGGAGATATTATTGTTTTATTGTCTGTTCCGGGTAGGTTATAATGTTAAATTCCATGGAGGTTGCCATGGAAATGTTGTTGTTCTTGTTTTCTTGTTCCAGGTAGGTTACCTCGGAGGCATGTCACTATTGATAGCTCTGAGAGGGAGATATAGTGATGGTTGCATAAGGAAACTTATTAGATGGTCTCTAGTGTGAGACATGAAACAGTCTGACTAGACAAGGAGGTTGTATAGATTGAAAATTTGACCAGTTCCTGGTGCATGATTCTATCAGTCTGAGTGAGCCATGGCGTAGGAGACTTGCTCATTTTCATTATAGAGCTCTTCCTACTCTAGGGAAGATGGTGACGAGTCTTCCAAAGCTTCGTATTGAGAATTATGGCATATGCAGAGGTTGTGTGTTATTAACATGAATGCCAAGGGATATTTTTCGAGTAGTGAGGCTCCAACACATATCCACAAATGAGCAGACAATTGACATTTGCACCAAGCCTCTATCAGGGACAAGCTTGGCAAGAATGCAAATGTTTCCCTCTAGGAGTCTTGATGATTACAACATCGGGAAGACATTCCAAGATTGATTAGATGGAATTGATCATGTGGGAATGTCCTTGATGTAATCTTCGATGGACTAAAGATTCAAGTTGTTGCTAGATCTCCAGGAGGAAAGTATCTGGCAGATATCCCAAGATTGGTCCAACGAACTTGACCACGTGGGAATGATCCTAGGGCAGTCTTCGATGGACTGAAGGATTGGAACCCTGGTATAGTCTTCGACAGACTGAAGACTCGAGGCCCAACAAATTCTTTAATGGACTGAAGCTACGTAGTTCTCGATGGAATAGGCATTCCTCCAATGTGTGTGAATTACATCGGGCATAACACTCATGGTGAGGGGAGTGGCCTTGATAAGCATCGGGCCAACCCTTCTTCTAGTACTAGGCTATAGACCAGGGGAGATAGGGAACATCTACATCCGATGTAGATGTGCCCCGACATAGTCTTTGGCAGACTGAAGACTTGAGGTGCAATTCCACGTGTTCGATAACATCAAGATAAATGCATTCACAAAGTGAACCTATGGGAATATGTACATTCCATGACTGATCTTGATCATTCTAAATATGCTCATGATCATGTGGGAATGTGGACATTCCATGATCAACTATGAGGTGAATGTGGCTATGATGTGGTCATAATTCTTGTCATGGACAAGAACGACCTAAGGTGCTAGACACATGGTTGTGGATATGAATCGTCAATATAGCCAATGAGGCTCATGGATAAACTTTTCTATGATTGAAGAATACCAAGAACAATACAAAGTATGCTTGGAGAATGCCTTCCTCGTTGAGAGGGAGTATTGATGGTTGCAGCTTCATGAGACATTCTTTTGTTACGATACTCCTCAATGGACTGAGTTGAGCATGACACTTATCGATGGACCGATAAGATGTACTAGGTTGGTGCTAATGTCCCTTGGGAGTAGACCAAGTGGACACGTCATGGGCAAGTAGGTCCTTGATGATACACTACGAACGAGTAGGTCCTAGTGTATTATAGTGGTGATGAGGCCTTAGAAAATGTCCACATTGGGTGTACCATGTGCGATGTGATGATGCTACCAGTAGCATGGTATGCATGACCATGGCATGGTTGAAGGACCATGGAATAGCCTGCGAGGCTATGAGAACCAGAGGAAAAACATCATGGAGAATACCTCCCTGGCTAAGAGGGAGTGTTGATATTTTCGGTAGCCGCAGGTCGTATTCACCTCTGGGATAACCTTTCTTATAGATGAAGTTACCAAGATGTTAAAGGAAAACCATTGGAAGTTAAAGAATATCCCATAAGAGAAGATGACCTCACAGAAAATAATAAAGAAGAATTATAATGCTCCAGAAGTAAAGTTAGCTCCGGAAGAAAAAGATAAACATAAAATATATTTTCCAGAAAGTCAGGTCGGCCCTACCAGAAAAGTCATTGGGCAGATTAGTATAAGCAAGAGTGATGCCTTCCTCATTTGACACACTCTCTCATGGAGATATAGCGCAAGTTTGGTGGAGATTTGCAGCTGCAGCTGTAGCTACAAAAGGAAGGAAGTAGGGCGCATCTTGGTTAGGGTTTCCTCATACCTCTCGCTAGGGTTTTTCTTTTGTGATGCACATGGTGAAGGTCAACCACTCTATCTCTCTAGCTAGAGTGAGTTGCAACTATAGTGTTGGTTATCTCTGGTGGTGTTCTAGTGGAGGATAGATACCCTGGCACTCTGGCTAGGGTGTGTTGCATCTATGTTGCTAGGTTATCTTCTTTGTGGTTTGCTCTAGTGGATGGATAGAGCTTGTTCTTGGTTATTTTGTCTTGTCAAGGATATTTTCTATAAGAAGGTTGTTGGGTTTTCTCCCCTTGTGTAGAAGGGTTTCCCAGGGTGTATATGTTATGCTCGGGGGTGGCATGAGTAGGTGGCAATGGTGAAACATCACCTATGCAGAAACGAGCATGCAAAAGAAGTCTAAATTTCTATGGTAAATCTAATGTTAATGCAACTAACAAAAAATCAACAATTGGAACCGCAAGGAACATTCGAGAAATAGTGGGGAGATGCCCATTAGAGATGAATGGGATCTTCACATGGGAAAATATGAATATGTTTCCACTAGGTTCTTATGATGTATTTATTAGAATGGATTGGTTGGAAGCACTTCAAGTTAAACTTGATTGGTACAAAAAAAAAATTGATTGCCTTGATGAAGATGGAAATTCAAGGACAGTAAGGGGCATACCAAAGGAAATTTCTATTAGGTAAATTTCAACTTTGCAACCGAAGAAATATTGTAGAAATGGATGTCAATTGTATGTAGCACATATATTAGATTCAACATTAGATAAATGACCCAAGATTGGAGACTATCAGGTCTTGCAAGATTTTGGTGATGTGTTCTCCATTGAAGTGTCATGACTTCCTCCCAAAGGGAATATTGATTTCACAATTCAACTTGTGATTGGAACTACACCAATGTTTAAGACTCCTTATAGAATGAATTGAAAATGAAAATACAAAAGTTGTTGGAAAAGAAATACATTTGTCCAAGTGTATCTCCTTGGGAAGCGCCTATCTTATTTGTGAAAAAGAAATATGGAACTCTTAGGCTATGTCTTGATTATTGAAAAATGAATAAAGTCACGATGAGGAATAAGTATCCATTGCCTTGAATTGATGACTTGTTTGACTAAATGAGAGGAACAAATGTATATTCAAACATTGATTTGAGGTTTAGTTTCGATCAACTAAGAATTAAATAGGAATGCATTCATAAGACGACCTTTCAAACAAGGTATGCCCATGATGAATTTGTGGTGGTGTCATTTGGTCTCACCAATGCACCAACTACATTCATGTGTCTCATGAATAGTGTTTTCAACAAGTATTTGGATAAGTTTGTATGCATTTTCCTAGATAATATTCTTATTTGGTGAGTGGGGATGGAGGTTTTATTTTGGTCCATGACTAGTGAAGGTCTACGAATTATTAGGGTTTCCTTAGGCCTATGGGCCTAGGTTTCCTTAGGCCTATGAACCTAGGTTTCCTTTGTCGACCCATATCAAAATCACTCGTCAACTCCTCAACTGTTGATTTTACTAAGATTTTGTCCTTGCCATTGGGAATTGGGGGGGGGGGAATAAGTTATTGACTAATATGAGGATCCACTTCAGGGGCACCAAATCTGGGCCATAGATCCCTCCCGCCCCCCCCATGCCACTGATAGGTCACATCCTCAAGGGGACTGTGACATATTAGATTGTATGGGATTAGATAAGGACTCAAGGGAAAGGACAATATCTATTTTTATGTTGATTGAAGACATGCTCCACCTAGGCCCTATGGACAACAGCCACCACTCCACATTCCTCAATCATGTTGGTGTGTACCTTGACCCTCCACTAACCATCACTCCTCCCGGTGCACTATCAAAGGTTTTCCTCTCCTCTAGTCATAGTAATTTTCACCTTTCCACTCATCCAAACATTATTTGTTCCTCCCCTTTCAATTTCAGTCCCGTAGTTAAAACTGACCCCCCAACCAATGGAAGGTTTTATTGGCAATTTTATAACCCCGACCATGTTTAGCGACATCTCCAACATTTTTATGAAAAGCTCATCAAAAATTGTGCATAAGGCTCCACTTGTTAAGGGCTCAACTTGAAATTAGAGGAAATGTGTAAAAAAAAGGTGGAAGAACCGAGCCTTGTCTTGGGTGATGGAATCAAATTAAACAATATACAATATATGGAAGACTCTACCATTGTGGGTTTCTTTGCTTGCAAACACATGTCAATGGAAACCTTAAGGAAATGGACTAACCATAACTTTTCCTTCCTCTTGGGTTATTCTCTCCATTATCTGATTCTAGAAAGAGGTTGGTTGGCATGTGTGACGGCCTTGGGGGAAGATGAATTGAAGCTACTTTAGAAGAGATGGCAGTGGGGCACTTAATACCTATTTCTTAAATGAAGGAAAATAATCTTTGATGCCCGATCATAAAAGTTGGAAGTAATCTTAGTGTGGGTTTGTCTACCTAGATAGTCGTTGTCATTCAAATGTTTTCTGGGAGATTGGGAACAACCTTAGGTTTTATTATGAGGTGTACTTCTCTTTCATGGAAACTAGATACATGGACATGACATGGATTCTTGTTGGCATGAACGTGTCCAAAGGGATAGCAGACTCCATTTCCATAGAAAGGGAGAGTCTCACCATCCGCCAATCCCTCGACTATGAAGGGGTGTTGTTCAAATGCGGGAAATTACATGCATATGGTCACTTAGGAGTGGATTGTTCACTCTATTCCAAGCAACAACATTGGTCAGGAAGACTCCACTTCAACAAGAAAATTCTCTCCCTCATTCATTGCAGGGTTCAAAACCACAACTGCCACCCTCTCCTCCAACTGACATCTCCCAGTCCCCACTGCCTCCTCTCAACATCCCTCTAGACGTGGATGCTACTTCAACATAGGTTACATCATCTACCTCCTTGAATCCTCTTGATGATTCCTCATGTATTCCCCCCTCTTCTCATTCATCCACTTTTCCTTCCATTGTTTCAAACCCACCTATCTTTTTTGGAGGTTTGGTTAACATGGGATAGAATAATTCACATATCAAACCCACTGATTCTTTGGAAAACCTTTTGAGTCTCTCCAAGTTGCTCCATCCCCCCCTAATTACTCCTCCTTCCCCTACCCATCCAAAGGGAAACCTTGCGCTCCCTTTGGTTGTTTCTGTAAATGTGAATGAACCTGCACATATAATATCTAGCTAGCAAAGGACATACACAATTTGTAGAAGAAAGGAGAAAAGACAGAAACGAGAGAGAGAGAGAACAAAGAATTGCATTAAATGAATGAATGAATGATAAATTACACATGATATACTTTGTATAACTCAACTAATGTGCACTAGAAGAGAAGTCAATGCACCATAGTGGTGGTCTAGAGTGATTTGGACACACATCGACAGTTACAGGATTTAACTGCCACCTAGTCTGAGTTAACTAGCCTCTCAGCCTTCAGTTAATTGACTAAAATAGGGTTAAGTGAGGGTAATGCGCTAGTCTGGTGATAATCCCAAGGAAAATTCACATTAGCAACGATGATCCCAATGTTGCATGGTGATGGAACCAATGTGGCATTAAGACTCCACTCAACTGATCCAACTGAAGTGTGAACTAAAGAGAATATTCTCCTAGAATGTAGGAAAATGAATATTCTCCCTAAACTATAGGAGACTGAATAATGACTAATAAACATAGGGAAAACCTTAGGAAAAAGAAATCCTAGGTGTGTGTGAAGTATCTCCAACACCCCCCCTGAACATCACTATGGTGAAAATAAAAAGTGGGTCCCGAAAACGAGGCCATGTCAGGTACCCAAATATAAAAGACACATTG
>ML779389.1:39996-76461 GCA_009831015.1 Picea engelmannii
CTCACTCAATTTGGATACTCTAGGAAGAATTTATTCTTGTTTTACCCGGAACACCTGCTTGAGACTAGTCAATAGGACTAGTCAGATACCCTATCTTCCACAGGGTGTATCTACAAATTTAAGATGACCCAGAAGCTGAAATTTCTACCATAGATACCTTACTAATTTATGAGAATATCCTCCAGAGTTTAGGGTCTGAAACATTATAGAAAAAATTTATAGCGAAAATTCCGCAATGACTCAATTCAGGATGATTCCATAAACCTATCTTAAAAAGGTTGTATCTATGAAATTATAAGGCCTCGGGAGCTGAAATTTTTACCCAACATACCTTGATCCATCTACTAAATATCCTCCAAGTCGTTCCTTCTGAATCGTTGTAGAAAAAAAGTTACAGCGAAAATGCCAAGACCTTGAGCTTTGATACCATATGTTAAGAACCAAATATCAATAGAGCATAGAAAAACCTCAGAATAAGTACTCAACGCCTTGAAAAAGAGAGAATTTCAGATAATAAGCCTCTTCAAGGGGGCAACCTCCTTTTACCCCACATAAATGTTAAAGTACAAGATGATTCCAAATGAAAATGTCTCCTTGGTATATATAGGAGGCTAGGAGGTATAATTACAACTAATGGAATAAAGCCGACATAAATAAAATAACATTACTAATGTAATATGCCCCAATTAAGGGGTAATGAGCCAATATTAGGGCTTAACAACCATCCTCAAGTCTGACTCCTGATAGGAAAGGAGTCAGGGTAGACTTGCAGTATGCCATTTGGAATCTCTCGAGGACATCTCATGCATACTTGGACTTAGATAGTTTTATGCTTGATGCATCATGAATGATCTCGAGACTAAGGTAGAAATGTAGCGGACCCATGTACGTCATCAAGAACTTGTCATGCAGAATCCTCTTGACTGCAACGATCGTTGAAGTAGAGCAATTGGTGATCAACAAATCATCAACATACAGAACTAGGAGTAGAAGTGAATCAACCGTCCTGAGCATGTAAATGTTTGGGTCTTACTTACAATGTCTAAAGTTTTGTGACAATAGGTAGGAGTCCATCTTGGCATACCATGTCCTCAGAGCTTGCTTGAGGCCATAAAGTGAATTCTTTAGTCGACAAACCAAAGATGAATCCTGCATAAATCCTTAGGGCTGCTCCATATAGATCTCCTTAGAGAGATCTCCGTGGAGAAATGCATTCTCCATGTCCATCTGATGGACTTCCCATCCCTTGGTTGCCACAAAGGCAAGTTCCAAGCATATGGAATCCATCTTCGCTACTGGAGCGAAGGTCTCATCGTAGTCAATGCCGTGCACTTGCTGAAAGCCTTTGGAAACCAACCTGAATTTGTATCTGCTAACCTGTCCATTTGCTGTGCTCTTGGTCCTGTAGACCCATCTGCACCTGACAAGTTTCCTTCCTGAAGGAAGGGGAACCAGATCCCATGTCTGGTTCTCGAGGAGGGAGTTGTACTCCTCCTGCATGGCGGATTCCCAAAAGGGATTCCCAACAGCCTCACCATAGTACTATGGATCTGAAGACTGAACCAAGAAAAGATGCCTAGGTGGCATAAATTTAGTGGCAGTGAGTACAAGACGAGGCTCCTCAAAATCAGATTGATTCCTCCTGGTATCAACTAGATCCCCAACAAGATCTCCTCCATCCTGAAGAGTAGTCTTGGCCCAGTTGGGCCTCGGCTCTGGCTTTACATCTGCATCTATGTGCACTGACTCCGCATCTGACTATACTGACTCAGTATCCGAATCATATGAATCCTCTGAATCATAACTTTCATCTGATGAAAAGTCGGCATGTGCAAGCTCATCATCTTTAATAGGTGGAAGAACAAAAGTGTCTGCATGCGGCTTCTGAGTTACATGCGATATACTTTCCTTGAATTGGAAACTATGCTCAATGAAGAGTCGGTCTATGGAGGTATCAACGAGTCTGTATCCCTTCACACCATCGGGGTATCCAGCAAAAATACACTATGTACTTTGTGGATCAAGTTCCTTCCTATTCTTAGAGTGAATCCTGACCCATGCACATGAACCAAATATACGAAAGTGGGTCACTTCTGGTTTGAGGTCGCTCCAAGCCTCGAAGGGGGTCTTATCCTTGAAAAATCTATGGGGGGATTTCTTTTGGATGTAGTTCGCATAATTAAGTGCTTCAACCCATAATCTCTGTGGAAGTGACTTTGCATGTAGCATGCAAGATGCCATCTTTTTCAGAGATATATTCTTCCACTCAACAACTTTGTTTTGCTACAGAGTATAGGGAACTGTGTGCTGCCACTGAATCCCAGCCTCAAGACAAAGATTTTGTGCCTCATGGTTGACATACTCCCCCCCATTTTTTGTTCAAAGGAATTTGATCTTCCTTCTTGACTGTGTCTCAATAAGAGCCTTGAAATCTTTGATATGCCGAAAGACTTCAGATTTGTTCCTGAGAAAGAAAGTTTAGGTGTAGCATGAGAAATCATCAACAAAAATGAGCACCTACCTTACTTTACTAATTGATGGATGTGGAACAAAGATGAGCAAGTCGTCTCAACGACACTTAGGTCCACCTTAGCAGATGAGGCTTGCAAGCGCGTGACAAGACTCATGTATATATGAGGATGCCTTAAAGTGCTAAGGCATACACAAGATTACCTAGTAAGGAGTTCAAGGAGTTCTATGATTATGCCAAGTTTAGGGTTGGGCATAATGGAATGACTTGTACTACCTAAGTGAGATAGAGAGTGGAAGAAGAATTATAGGAGACAAGCCCATGGAAGCATCTTGGGTTGGATTGTGCAAGTTTGTTGGGTAGTTTGGCATGGGGTTGCTTTGCCTTGGTTTATTTCAACATTTGTAATTGGGTGTAAGCAGTTGGATGCAACCACCCCAATGTATCATGTAAACATTCTCTGTATAATAAAGTGTTTATGCACCTCGATTAGGTGTTGGCCATTATACTTGTGTTGTGTATTGTTGACGCTTTATTGTCTATTGGATGTTTATGTTCCTTGCATATTTTTAATTGGCTAAGTGTTGTGTTAGTGTCAGAAGTCACTCCTGGATTGCAGCAGGAGCAGAGCTCGACACCCATCACTTTATGTCATGATTTGTTTATCAAGGGTGATCGAAAGAGAGTAGACTCATAATGATATCGTTTTGACTCAGAATCCTGGACCGAACTATGTATGAACAGGCGAGGTCTTAGTCTAACTTCAGTCAGTAGGTTGTAGTAAGGGTAAGCAGGAGGAAGACATTAACGAGAAAATGTAGAGGTCGACCGAAGACATCATGCCTTTCAACAACCCAAGGATGAATGGTTTAAACACGAGAACTCCTAGAATTTAAATCACAAGGAAACTAAGGAATATCACAGTGTTACAACAAATCATTTATCATAACACAGTCACAATGGTTCATGCGAATCTGTCGATCATGAACTCCTTAGCATCAGAAGGAAAATAGAGTAAATAAGAAAGATGACTGCCATTTAAATAAGAAATCTTGGATACACATACATGATCAGAGAAACCAATGCTTCATCAAAACCATACAATAGGGATCTTAGCTCTACCAACGATCCTTACAAAATCTGAAAACTGAGTCTATATACTTAGAGCAATTCACCTCCTTGGTTGCAGGAGGGTAGCTGAGCTACCTCATTTAAGGCTTTATGTGCACATGATCTTCCTACAGACTGTACACACAGCTTCTTGTCTGACACAGCTTCAAACAACATGGCTTCTGTAGGGAAATTGTCCATTAGAGTACCACGAGCTAACTGCTTCTGACTCTCCCCACACCTTCCATTTATGGGTTGAGCTGAGGTCTCAACCACATGCTCAATCTTCATTAACTACTTCTTCCATGGAGGGTGGCTGAGACTGAATACACAGAGAGTGACCACGTGCTAGCTTTCCAAAGCTTGGAGGCCAGCCTTCATTTCTTCAGGTTTTACTCTCAACGTAACCACAGGGCCATGCAACTGTCTTCAAGGATGCTTCAGCATTTTCCTTTCGAGTATTTCCTCATGCTGTGTCCAGGATCCCCGATACCCTGCGTTGTGAAATCGCCCTATCCAAACCAACGGCTTGATCTTCCCTTAGCATCGACGACCATAACTTCTTCCTTATCTGGTTCTTAGCCGTTTGTGGTCTGAACATGCGCCTATCTTTTCCCTTTGGCCCTACTTTCCATATGTTAGTGGGTTGTGACCTTGCGCTAAAACCAAAGGTGCTCCACGGATTTCGGGTATCGGTGATGGGAGGGAGTAAACTCCTCACCCTTGAGAATCCCGATTACCAAAATCATGAAGGGGGCTACATCGTGCTAGTGCCTTCCTTACCCCTCGTTCATATAATCACCGACTAGGACCGTGGGCCTATCCACGAGGGTTTTGCATTTCGTGTTTCGGGGTTTCAAAATGCAGTGGAGGAGCAACCCTTTGTCCTTTGAAGTCCTGGTAGCCGAAATAGCGACCAGGCTTAATCACGCGCCATGCGCCCCCTAGTTGAATGGCCTGGATCAATATTTAGACGCGGGGCCCCTTCTGGCCTGGACCCTCCACAGCGTGTCTTCTAAGATCGGACGATCGAGATTGCTCTCATTGAACGGCCCTGATCCTTTCAGGGTTTCGTGCATCGGGGATACATGATGTATCCTGTCTCATTCTCCCGGTCTCTCAACCTGCAAAACCATGGATTTTCGCCATGCATCCCCAAGGTGGGCGGTTCAAATCACAACGACGCTTTCACTTTAAATATCCTGAAAGCCCTCTGTCCTCTTCTTTAGGCCCCGCCTATCCACCGAACCTTGGGCCATGATCGCGGGCCAGGCTCCTGGGGCTATCACATTTCACGTTTCTGGGTTTTGAAACCCAAGGGAGAACCCTGTCCTCCCAACTTGCGATCCCCGAAACACCGACTAGCTGCCACCTGTCCCCACTAGATCGGTCGACCCCGATCATTTCGGCGATATGGGTGCTATCTCTTGCGCTAAACCTCACGCAACTCTATTGATCGGAATTACCCGCCGATCGTCGATCTGCTCCATCGATTGATCCCCTCCGTTGAATACTGGAGCCACTCGCCTGCTTGCATATTTAACCCGAAATGGATTTTCTGTGTGCTACACATTGCGCTCATGGCTGCGACCTTGGACAAAATGCATTTGATGGGTTTTTTAAGCCCCCTTTCTTTGCATTTTACGCCACGGGCTTGAATCTGGAGAGAAAACACCCCCCTTACAAGAATTGGTGTTAACATTAGGCTCCATGGGGGATAGAGTTGTCCCCGTGATGCTCTAAGAACTCATTCTGCAGCTTCAGTGCCTTCTATTGGGCTATGGAGTCAAGCTCAAAACACCCTGCTGAAAATACAGGCCGAAAAGTAAAAGCAAAACAAAATAAACATACATGCTCAAAGGAGCTTATTTATGTATAGTGCTAAACTAATAAAATCTTTTACATGGGGCTAGGTGAAAGTAAACTTCCACCATAGCCATTCAAGTAACTTCCTGAAGGGAAGCTCCTTCACTCTGTCAATGATTGGTAATAGATGATGCAACCGCGACAGCAGAACGATTACATCCTTCATCTTTTCTCCAAGGGCCGAAGTTGAGATAAAATAGGGCAGCTCCAAAGTATGAAGGAAATGACACTCCATGTAGTCGTTGACAGGTTCATATAATGAGTGGCAGATTCTAGAAGATTTGTAGCATGCAGCTTTTTCTGCTACACAACTGCTCACACTGGGCTGAATATATCTAGTAGGCACAGGTGGATGAGAAGTTGATGTAGGCTGACTGTTCTAAGGTGATGGCTGCTCTCTAACCGATTCTGAACATGGGATAAACTGCTCCTCTTGCTGCTCCTCTGGTTCTTCTTCTTTGCTCTCCCAAGGGTCAGATTCATAATCATGATAAACAAGACCCATGGGAAAGCTTTGCTCTTCAATCCGCTGCTCGGTGATCTCTGCGAGCCCGAGATGGTTGATTTTCTTGTAATATTCTTCTTTAATAAACAGAGGATAAGGCTCTGCAGTCTGCTCTTGGAATTCCTTCATATCCAGCTCAGAATCTGATTCGTAGCTGTCATATACAGGCTGGATGCTCCTATGGTCAGCAAAATGTGATGTGGGGATCTGCTGCTCCTCATCTGAATAATCATCAAAGCTTGGGGTAGCGGGTACGTCAGGAACAAGATGTAAGGCCTCTACAACTGTGAAATCTTCGACATCAACCTCAGTAGAGCTTCCAAGAATATCCTCTTCAAGGGCTGGAACATCCTCTGCGCTTTCTCCAGATTGTAACCTTTCTAGTTTGGCGGAGAGAGATTTAATCAGCTCCATAACTTCGCCCAGAGCATTGACACAGGCCGCACCCTCTGCGCTGACCTCCCGGTCTTAAGGATCGTTCTAATTTTAACCTTGAGCTGGAGTGGATCCTTCGATTCTCCACTGGAATCTCCTTGGAATTGACCCACATGTCTTTTCTGCTCCTCGCAGCCTCTAGGCCCAATCATTGTTCTCTTCTAATGCTCCTCCTTCCATATTACAATTACGCAATGAGGGTGTCTATATCCGTTTTCCCTCCACTCCTAAAACTATCTAATCAAAGAATTTAAAGCTACCTACTAACATAAATGCTTTCTACCTACTATGGACGAGAGCGGATCGCTCAAGGTCCTTTACAATATATAAGTACGCCTCTCCTTAACTATCACATTTAAGTTTGGCGCATCCAATCTTCAAAAGTTTTAAACAATTTATCATGTGCTCAAAATGTGTTGTGCTTGCCCCACGCTCGCTTGACGTTGGCGATGCTCCTGCATCATACTCCCTTGCTTGAAAATTTTCATGGGCTCCTGTCCATGAGTCCACGCACGGTCTGTCCATGCTTCAGAATCTCTGCTTCATTCTCCCAGCTGGCATCTTCAACTGGGTGTCTCTTCCATTTGACCAAGTATTCAAAGTGTTGTTTTCTTCTGGTCTTCTTGCTAATTCTTTTGTCCAGTATACGCTCCATCTGTGGCTTTTCTGCAACTGGAATCTACTTTTGCCACTGAACCTCTGACTGTTCATCATTTGTTCCTGTTTCCTTAGCTTTGTATGGGTACAAATCTGAGACATTGAATATTGGAGAAATTTCGATCCCATCGGGTAATTCAATCTCATAAGCATTTGTCCCAAATTTCTTCAAGACCCTACATGGTCCGATTTTCTTCATCTTCAGTTTATTATACGTCCCTCTCGGGAACCTTTCCTTTCGTAGGTGTGACAAAATCAAATCACCAACTTCAAATTGAAGTTGTCTCCTGTGTTGATCTGCTCTTCGCTTATACTCCTGGCTTGAATTCTGTAAATGCTCCTTCACCTGGCTGTGAAGTTCCTTCATCGCTTTTGCGAAATCTACTGCATTAGCGCTCCTAGTTCCATTCAGTTCTGTATCCCTCAACTCAAAAATCCCTCTCGGCTGTATGCCATAAGCAATCTGAAATGGACTCTGCCCTGTGCTTCTGTTAATTGAGTCATTATATGCAAACTCTGCCTGTGGTAATATGTTGTGCCACTGACTGTGGTGTTCTGTCACCAGGCTCCTCACTAAGTCTCCTAGACTTATGTTTGTCCATCCGTCTGAGGATGATAAGCTGAACTGAACGACAAGTTAGTTCCTAGCTTCTTCCATAAGGTCCTCCAGAAGTGTCCCACGAACTTAGTGTCTCGATCCGAAACCATGCTCCTTGGTAAGCCGTGAAGTCGAATGACTTCTTTGAAAAACAGATTCGCAATGTGAGTTGCGTCACTGGTTTTCTGACATGGAATGAAGTGTGCCATTTTTGAAAATCTATCCACCACCACAAAGATTGAGTCAAAACCTCTTTGTGTTCTTGGCAAACCCAATATAAAATCCATGTTGATTGCATCCCACGGCCTCTCAGGTATGGGCAATGGTTGATAAAATCCTGCATTCTGTCTCTTTCCTTTCAAATGCTGACAAATTCTGCATTTATCTACAAATATTTTGACGTCGGCTCGCATTCCCGGCCAAAAGTATGACTCATTCAGTTTTGCGAACGTTTTGTCATGACCAAAGTGTCCTGCCAATCCTCCACTGTGTTTCTCCTTCAGCAAATTCTCCCTCATGGAGCACTTTGGAATACAAAGCTGATTACCTTTAAACAATAATCCTTCCTGGATCATGTATTCTATCCATTGACTTCTGTCTCTGAGAATTGGATTCTCAACTGCTTCATACACCTCTTTAAAATTTGGATCATCTCTGTACATGTCCCTGAGATCATCAAAACCCAACGTTTTGACTTTGAACTCCTGCAATAGCAAACACTTCCTGCTCAAAGCATCAACAACTTTGTTAGCAGTTCCAGAAATATGTTTAATCACAAAAGTGAAATTTTGCATATATTCAACCCATTTAACATGTCTTTGATTCAACTTTTCTTGTTGAGTCACAAACTGCAACGCATGATTGTCACTGTATAAGACAAACTCTTTGGGAATTAAGTAATGCCTCCATTTCTTTAGTGCCTGGATGATAGCATAGAACTCCTTGTCATATGTGGAGTACTTCACCTTTGCTTCATTCACTCGCTGAAGTATGCTATCGGCATGTCCTCTTGACTCAAGACTGCCCCTATTGCAAATCCACTTGCATCGCATTTCACTTGGAATGTCTTTTGGAAATTTGGCAACACCAGAATTGGTTGTTCTGTAATCTTCCTCTTCAACAGATTAAAACTCTTCTCAGCCTCTTCTGTCCAGTGAAAAGATTTGTGTCTTTTCTTCACCATGTCCATCATCGGTGCACTAATTCCGCTGAAATTCCTGATGAACTTTCGGTAGAAACTAGCTAATCCGTGAAAACTTCTCACCTCAAATATGTTCTTCGGTGATGGCCAGTTTTTTATCACTTCCACCTTATCTGGATCCATCCTTAATTTGTCTGCAGAAATAACAAAGCCCAAATAGATGAGTTATGTCTTCATGAATGAGGATTTCTTCATGTTTATAAGCAACTTCTCTTGCTGTAATCTTTTCATTACTGTAGCTAAGTGTTTCAGATGCTCTGCGTTTGTCTTACTGAAAATCAGTATGTCATCCAGATACACAATGACAAATTTCCCGATGAATTCTTTCAGGACTTCGTTCATCAACCTCATGAAGGTACTTGGCGCATTTGTTAAACCAAATGGCATAACAAGCCATTCATACAACTCTTCGTTAGTCTTGAAGGTTGTTTTCCACTCATCAACTTCTCTCATGCAAATCTAGTGATAACCGCTTTTCAAATCAATCTTTGAAAAATACTTTGCTCCACTTAAGCAATCCATCAAATAATCCATCTTGGGCAATGGAAATCTGTATTTGATGGTTATCTTGTTGATCGCCCTCGAGTCAGTACACATCCTCCAGCCTCCGTCTTTCTTTGGACCAAGTACTGTCGGAACAACACATGGACTCAAGCTTTCTCTAACCAACCCTTTGTCCAACAAATCCTGGACTTGTCTTTTGACCTCTTCATTCTCTTGCGGCGTTAGTCTATACGCGGCTTTAATTGGCAAACTGGCTCCAGGTATGAGATCAATATGGTGACTCACATTTCTGATTGGTGGCAACGAATGAGGTAGTTCGTCCACTATTATGTCAACGAACTCTTCCAATAGTTCCTGAACCTCTTCTGGTAAATCATCCACTCTTGTGCTGGTCAAAACAATTCTTGGTTTCCTGACCATAATGAATTGTGGTTCCTCCTTCTTCTTGACCTCGGTAAGGAGTTCCTTCCCACTCATGAGAAGTACAATGTTACTTACTTCAGGTTTCACTTCCTTATCTTTGATTGGAAGCAACATATGAGTTCTCCCATTCTTTTCTAGGGTGTATGTGTTCATCCTCCCATCATGAATCACATTTTTGTCATATTGCCATGGTCTACCCAACAATAGATGACAAACATCCATAGGAATAACATCACAGAGTATTTTATCTTTATATCCTCCTATCTTAAATTCAACTAAACATTGTTTAGTGACATTTACCTGATGTCCCTTTTGTAGCCATGAAACTCTATATGGACTCGGATGTTCACTCGTCTCCAGCTCCAACTTTTCTACCATCTCTGTTGAAACGAGATTATTTGTGTTACCACTGTCCACAATGACCTTGCATACCCTGTCCTTGGTTTTGCAAGCAGTCCGAAAAAGTCTGTTCCTTTGGGCTGAGCTCTCCACCTCCTTCTCTGGTGTTAAGAGAACTTTTCGCATCATCAGCGATCTTCCGCCTTCAACATCTTCTGCCTCCACATCTCGCCTTTGTGCTTTGGCGATGTGAGTCTCTCCATGCTCTTTCTTTTTATCTGGACATTCATAAGATTTGTGTCCACTCTTTCCACACGTGAAGCATTTTATTACTCCACCTCTTCCTCTTCCTCTTCCTCTAGTATGAGGAAAAGTATTATTATCAGCATAATCTCCTCTCTGCTCAGTATGTTGTCCTCTCTGTTCAGCATATCGCCCTCGCTGTGAGCTCCCACCTCTCTCAGTCCGAGTCTGAGGTTTCTTCCAGTCCTCCTTGGGTTTCTGATTTTTATCTTGGACAACTGATTTTCCCCTGGCTTGACTTCTGCCTCGGCCTCTTTGACCCTGTTTTCGGCTCAACTTCTCTTCCACCTTTAGAGCCATCTGATAAGCATCTTCCACCGTTCATATGGTTACCATGCTCATCTCATCCTGAATATCATACCTCATGCCATTCATGTACCTAGCGACCTTTTCATCATCGCTTTCCCAATGACCTACCCTGATGTTCAGCCTGTAGAATTCTTCAGTATATTCTTTCACTGTCATCAGCTTCTGTCTCAGGTTCTGCATCCTCCTAAACAGAGTAATCTGGTAATCCCTGGGAATGAATTTTGCCTTCATCTTTGCAATCATCCTATCCCAATTCTTGATTTTTTGTTTTCCCTTGCAGCGTCTGTCAGCTTGTAGTTCATCCCACCACAATGATGCATGTCCCTGCAATATTGTGATAGCATGCCTGACCTTCTTGTCTTCCTCGACATCTTCATAGTCAAAGTATGTTTCCAGGGCTCTAATCCAGTCTAGAAACTCTTCAGCATCCAGATTTCCCTCATAAACTGGAATGTCCATTTTTGCTCTTGCACCCATTCTTGAAATAGCTCTGATCAAACGTTCGTTTGCGGCATCTTCGATTGCAACATCTTCTTCATGTTCAGCCTCTATTTCACTTTCGGAATCACTTAGATCCCCGGCACTGATTGTGCGTCTTTGGGTTGTCTCCATGTCTTCGAGTCTGGCACGTAGATCACGCATCTCTCTCTCCATGGCTGGATCAGTCATCTGCCTACCTCTTCTTCTCGTCATTTCCCTATCCTCTAGTGGATCGGGTGTTTGCATGTCCCTTCTCCTTGGCGGCATGATGAAATTTTCCTTTTCCTTACTACAGAAAGAAAAGAATCCTTTATGGGCTCTGATACCAAACCTGACGCAGGCTGCACCCTCTGCCTCGGCAAAGGCCTCTGCGCTGACCTCCTGGTCTTAAGGATCATTCTAATTTTAACCTTGAGCCGGAGTGGCTCCTTCGATTCTCCACTGGAATCTCCTTAGAATTGACCCACAGGTCTTTTCTGCTCCTCGCAGCCTCTAGGCTCGATCATTGTTCTCTTCTAATGCTCCTCCTTCTATATTACAATTACGCAATGAGGGTGTCTATATCCGTTTTCCCTCCACTCCTAAAACTATCTAATCAGAGAATTTAAAGCTACCTACTAACATAAATGATTTCTACCTACTATGGACGAGAGCGGATCGCTCAAGGTCCTTTACAATATATAAGTACGCCTCTCCTTAACTATCACATTTAAGTTTGGCGCATCCAATCTTCAAAAGTTTTAAACAATTTATCATGTGCTCAAAATGTGTTGCGCTTGCCCCACGCTCGCTTGACGTTGGCGATGCTCCTGCATCAAGCATCTTCTTTCTCCATATGGTCCTCATCCTTAAAGTCTTCATTAGACACAACCATATCTTGATCATGGCCTTCCCATTCCTCACAACAATTATGAAAAATTAACTCAGAGGAGTAGAACTTTTGACAATTCTTATTGAAAACTGCATGAAACTGCTCTAGGGAGGAGATGTTGGCAGGAGGTAAGGAGAAATACCACTCACGAGCATCTCCTGCTAATGAGAACATGAACATTTTCAATAATACATCCTCATGATGTATTCCCCACTGATGCATGAGTTCATGAAACTCATGGAGATGTTGAGCAGGGTTTTCCTCTATATGCTCTCTAAATATGGGCAAATAATCGCCCCATTCATTCGGAGTAGGGACAACATTAGGAAAACTAGGAACAACCTAAAAATTAAAAGGAGCAAACCTTCGAGCCAGGATCTTTTCCATTTCACAACAATAGAGTCGTCAATCGATCCTTTAATCATGGAGTCGCCAGGTGAAAGATGCGCAACTTTGAATGTGTCTGGTCTTTGTTCACCATCAAAGGCTAGATCCTAACGTTGTCATTACCCCAGGGAATTTCTCAAGCTAAGAAAGCAGTTGTTGAAAACCTTCTCGAGAAAGCTCCTCTGGATCATCTTTCAGGTGTGCTAAAAGTAGCCACAACTGAAATAGTGAAGTGGAAACATTGGATATGCCACAGTGGAGTCGCCAGGTGCACAGTTGCAATCTTCGATGTACTAGGTTCTGATGCACCCTCAGAACCAGTAAGCTTTGTCGTTCAATCCTAGGGAAAATCTTCAATTTCATCCCCGACAATGGCGCCAGAAATGTTAGCGTCAGAAGTCACTCCTGGATTGCAGCAGGAGTAGAGCCCGACACCCATCAGTTTATGTCACGATTTGTTTATCAAGGGTGATCAAAAGAGAGCAGACTCAAAATGATATCGTTTTAACTCAGAATCTTGGACCGAACTATGTATGAACAGGCTAGGTCTTAGTACCACGAGCTGACTGCTTCTGACCCTCCCCATGCCTTCCATTTATGGGTTGAGCTAAGGTCTCAACCACCTGCTCAATCTTCATTAACTGCTTCTTCCATGGACGGTGGCTGAGACTGAATACACAGAGAGTGACCACGTGTCAGCTTTCCAAAGCTTGGAGGCTAGCCTTCATTTCTTCAGGTTTCACTCTCAACGTAACCACAGGACCATGCAACTGTCTTCAAGGATGCTTCGACATTTTCCTTTCAGGGATTTCCTCATGCTGTGTCCAGGATCCTTGATACCCTGCGTTGCGAAATCGCCTTATCCAAACCAACGGCTTGATCTTCCCTTAGCATCGACGGCCAAGACTTCTTCCTTATCTGGCTCTTAGCCGTCTGTGGTCTGAACAGGCGCCTATCTTTTCCCTTTGGCGCTACTTTACATATGATAGTGGGTTGTGACCTTGCACTAAAACCAAAGGTGCTCCATAGATTTCGGGTATCGGTGATGGGATGGAGTAAACTCCTCACCCTTGAGAATCCCAATTGCCAAAATCGCGAAGGGGGCTACATCGTGCTGGTGCCTTCCTTACTCCTCGCTCATATAATCACCGGCTAGGACCATGGGCCTATCCCTGGGGGCTTTCACATTTCGTGTTTCGGGGTTTCAAAATGCAGTGGAGGAGCAATCCTTTGTCCTTTGAAGTCCCGGTAGCCGAAATAGCGACCAGGCTTAATCGCGCGCCACGCATCCCCTGGTTGAATGGCCTGGATCAATATTTAGACGTGGGGCCCCTTCTGGCCTGGACCCTTCACCGCGTATCTTCTAAGATCAGATGGCCGAGATCGCTCTCACTGAACAACCCTGATCCTTTTGGGGTTTCACGAACCGGGGATACATGATGTATCCTGTCTCATTCTCTTGGTTGCTCAACCTGCAAAACCATGGATTTTTGCCACGCGTCCCCAGGGTGGACGGTTAAGATCACATCGGCACTTTCACTTTAAATATCCCGAAAGCCCCCTGTCCTCTTCTTTAGGCCCCGCCTATCGACCGAACCTTGGGCCATGATTGCAGGCCAGGCTCCCGGGGCTATCGCATTTCGCGTTTCGGGGTTTTGAAACCCAAGGGACAACCCTGTCCTCCCAACTTGCGATCCCCGAAACGCCGACTAGCTGCCACCTGTCACCACTGGATTGGACGACCCCGATCATTTCAACGATATGGGCGCTATCTCTTGCGCTAAACCTCGTGCAACTCCGTTGACCGCAATTACCCGCCGACTGTCGATCTGCTCCATCGATTGATCCTCGCCGTTGAATACTGGAGCCGCCCGCCTGCTTGCATTTTTAACCCAAAATGGATTTTTTGCGTGCTGCACATTGCACTCATGGCTGCGACCTTGGACAAAATGAATTTGATGGGTTTTTTAAGCCCCATTTCTTTGCATTTTACGCCACGGGCTCGAATCTGTAGAGAAAACACCCCCCTTACAAGAATTGGTGTTAACATGTTGTATTGTTGGGATGTTTTAAGATGGTGGTTGGATGCATACATATGTGCTTGTTGGATAAACTAAGTGTGTTAGACTTGGTTGAGCAGAGCATCTAACTTGTTGTATCCTAAGACAAAGTTATGGTGAGACCTTAGGTGAAGAGGCGTAGTCTGGTTGTAGTAGGCGCATGTTGGCCAAGCCACTGCGATCGAGGCAAGGCAGTGATACATGACTGTGGGTGGTGGAATGACTTGGACAAACTCAAGTCACAAAAATAAATCTGGGCAGATTGCAGGTCTGTGACACCTTTGCTTTAGTGCATGATGACATTTTGGGAGCTTTGTATTCTATGCAACAATGACCATGTAAATTTAGAGGAATAATGTGTATGTGGTGATTGAAAAGGTGGTGTTGATTATATCCTCATCTTTGGACGAAAGCTATCCACAATAAAGCTTACATAATCCTAACACACATATAATATCCATCATAGAAGCTTCACCATGAAATAATTTGTTTGCAGTTAGAAAAAAAAACTAAAACTTTCAAACTAATTTAGATCAAATGGACAAGAGGAACTTGTGATGGAATGAACACCATCAAAGAAATGGGCCCTTCCTTGATTCATAGGTGTAAAGCCTATAAGTAGGATGGTGTTGGGATTCAAATGTGCTCAGTTTAGAGTTACAAACAATTTTTTATAGAGTTTAGTTAGTCATTTCACCAAGGTTGTTGCTTTTCGTAGATTTACACATCATTAGCATCCTTTTTTAAAACAAATATCTAGCAACTGATCTCATTTGAATTAAGTTTTTTTAACTTTGATATCCAACATTTTAATTTGTATTTGTGGAGTTTATAAATAGGAAATGTACAACGATGGTTTTGGGATCTTCACATTTGTTCAATTGTGCCTCTTGATTTGTGTTTGTGGTGATGACAATTTTGGTAATGGAACCTATATCCGAGGCTAGAATCCATAACCATAAATGGAAGCTTAATTACCAAAACTATCTCCTAACTGTATCTGAGTGGCGATCATCTCCATCAATGGGCAATGCCCTAGAATGATTTAAGGATGTCTCCATGATGAAGTGCAATTTATATTGTAAGAGTGTCATTTATGGGTATTGAACTCAAACTCATGCACTCAAGATTTAGGTGAATGAAACCATATGAACAATTTTTGTTAAATAGATTAATTGGTCTAGCATGTAGAGTCTCAGGATTTCAAAACATAGTTTGTTGTCGTCAGTGTCATGCAAAACAAAACTTCATTGTAAAACGAAGAGATGGTCAAACAATTTGGTAAAATAAGCCATATAATATTGTAGCAAACTTCCCTCTAGTTGTCTGAATACTGTGATATAGAAAGTTAGATTTCCCATTGATCCAAAACTTTGATCAAAATTTTGACAATCTAGATGGATTTAGAATTGGGAAAACCCCCTTTGGGTACTATTCCACCATGCACAATGGCCTTGGATCATGGCAGAACTTTGCTCATGCTTGAATTTTTTTCTTGATTCTTAATAGATTTGCTATCAGAAAGAGGATTTGTTTACTACAAGATTAGCTTACTTCATTTGGTAAATTGGTTAGAAACTTGAAGTTAACGGATACTTGGCAAATGAAACTTGGTAAATGATATGTCGTTAGAATTTTTTTTTTAACCATGAGGATTGGTAACTAGTAGGTTTGATATGGGCTAGGCCCGAGATCAAGTCCACTGGCTGTGTAACATACCCACTACCTAAGTCAAAATTTTCTGGTCTTCTGCCGGACCAAATCTCCTAAATATCCATGGAGGCCCAGCGTAAGCTGGCTCTTTCTCTCTCCTTCTCCGTTCCCATGTGATCGCGGGTCATGATTCAATTTGATCGCAGTGCCTATTTGTATTTCGCGCCTCAGCGCTCCAGTAATGTTTAATCGTTTGAATCTGCAACCGCCGAACCCCGACAGGGCTAGCGACCAACCAATGGGGACGAATCCCTACAAGGTCAGCAAATGGCTAATAGGAACAAATCCCAACAGGGCCAGAGAACAACCAATGAGAGACGGCCCCATTATGCGGTTAAGTGGAACACAGGTGGCAGAGAGGGAAATGCGACACGGTGGTCGACGTGACAGGAGGGGGCCCCACTTCACACGCCACACTACTCCAGACCCCCCCCATTAAAGGCAGAATGGCAAGGGGGGTCTGTAATCCACTTGAGCGTCATTGATCATGATGAGTTAATCTCAACCGTTCGAGAGTTGCGCGTCCAATTTCGGACGCCCCCCCTACCGCTAAAGGCAGAACAGTAAAGGGGCTCCGGAATGGAACCTCAGCCGTAGATCTGGACGGGAGGACTCTGGCCGTCTAGATCTACTCACTGCTTATCCTAAAGCATATTCACGTCCTATCTTAAGTTGACGTCTCATCTCCACATCTAATGGTCATTACAGACCCCGAGATCTTCCGAAAGCATCTCGTCCATTCATCGGGGTTTATCATCACGAGAATCCAGACTCTCGATCACGGGACTCCCGAAGCCTCGATCCTCGGTTTCCCGATGCGGTAAATCTCTCGACACGTGGCCTCCATCGATCGGATGACTCAGATCTACTCCGGGGTTTCCACCATGGGAGATCCCGAACTCTTGTCAACAGGAATCCCGAATCCGCGATTCCCGATGAGTCAATTCACCGATATGGCCCCTTACGTGTTAGCCCTCCTGGCTAAACTCCTGACCCACGTGACCACTATCTCACAAGACCACAGCCTTATCTCCTGTCGGGTTTTCCGACTTTCCACTGTCGAAATGTACTCGTCCTCAGGATTTGCGATTCGCCGAATCCCGATATGTCGATATAATGACAGCTAGCCTTACAATGGATGCTCTTCACTTTGTCGAGATTCCGGACTTCGCAATTCCGAAGTGTATGGGCTTCTTGTCCACGGGATCTTCAATTTCCCGATGGATGACTATCCTTTCGGGACTTTTCCCGCATGCTCCGATTGCCGCCACGTGTCTTCCTATGATGGACGGTCCCGATCGCTTCTCGTGATTTCAGAGTTTCCGCTACCAAAATACTCCGGCAACTTATCCCTTCGATCCCCGAAATGTCGACGGGCTACCGATCTTGCCCACGTGTCCTCCTATGATGGACGACTCATATTGGTTTCAGGATTTTCACTATGAAAATCCCCGACCTCATGTCATCGTGACTCCCGACTTCACGAGTGCCGATATCTCGATGGCCATGCCTCTCGTCGGGACTTTCAACCTCCTATTCACGAGGGCTTAACCCTCATGCATCTCTGAACAGATCCCACGACTGTCGGGTTTTTCTAGCTAGGATCTAACGATTCAGATCTGTCCCACCTTGTGCACTCTTCCACTACTTCATGGGTGTGGAAAAATCAACGGTCCAGATGTCCTCATGGACCGTTGCGGTCTACGATCCCGATTTCCTCACTATTCATGAAGATAGAGGAAAAAGGGGCAAAGTATGTAACGCCCTTGTTTCATTCGTCAATCTAACGGTCGTGAATGACCATGGGTCTTCCGACAGGGTCTCATCCGTCGAACGATACTTATCCCTACGCTGCTACTTCGTGATTTGAAGAGGGTCATTCCTCCTCGTACAAGATTGTTAAGACTTGCTCATTCAAGTCCCTTTTCCAGGTTCTGGTAAACCTTTCCCAGGAGGGAATCTCTGTGAAGAGATCTATTCCGGGGCATCCCTGGAGACAGGTAAGGGTAAACAAATTCCCGAGGAAGGGCTAGAAGTCCTACTTGGTTCAACTCATGCATAATTAATTCATTTATCAACATAAACTATGCGTGGTCTTTTTGTTATAAACATATATCCATTATTTCTTATCAACACACTGCACATACATTATTATACTGTAATCGTTCACAATATCATAGTTCTATAAGCATATATGTCAGTATATGAATTTCAAGATGCAATATGTAAAACACTTATCAGAAATAACACCAGAAGTGAGGGCAACTGCTGAGAGGGGTGCTCGTTTCCACCCAACCATAGGCGTAGCGACTCCCAGCGGATTTACCACTAGCCACCCCCGAGCTGAGACCACGATGATCTGAGACTGCGTCTCTCTGTCTGCCAGTGACCAGGAGCGAAGGTTGCAATCCTTCCTCTCTGCTATCACTCACTCTGCATAATGCCAGAGTTCCCCTCGCGTCTGCCCCTCCCAATCGCTTCTACCATACGCCTTATCCTCTTGTGAGGTTGCGTGTGGCATGATTACCCTCGCGCTGATCAGGCCTGACGGCTCTACGGATGGGCGGTTCACCATCCCATCCCTCATCAAGCCGTCCGCCTACCAGCCTGCGAGACATTAAATTCAGGGCCAGCGAGCCGCTTTTGGTTCTCCGGGCCAGTGGAGTCCAAATACGATATTAATTCTCGGTGGAAGTTAACGCCACCTTTTCAGGTGCCTTCCACCGCCATCGTGGTCTCCTTTCTGCACATCGCCTCTCAGCAGTCCTGTGATAAATTCAAAATGTTATTCACATTCATTGACCTTTTCCTCAAGGTCCATTTACATCACATATTCATATTTATGAGTTTGCCATAGTTCTTGGCCAGTCAAGTTATATTTACAAGCTGGGGGAAACAGGGTGTTACAATTCCCTCCCCCTTAAAAGGAACATTGTCCTCGATGTTCTTAGCTACTAACATGAATTGCATGTACAAAAGTAAACAAAATTGGATATGCCTGTCTCATGGCATCCTCCATTTCCCATGTAGCCTCATCTGGGCCAAAATGTTTCCACTGCACCTTGACTTGTGCAATGGTTCTGTTCCGGAGCGGGGTTTCCTTTCTGTCCAGTATGCATTGGGGTGCATGGGTCAGTAGATGTTTTAGGGTTTGGAATCTTTCTTCACATTGCCGTGTCCACAGGAATTTTGTCCCCTTCTTCTGGAGGGCAGTGATTGGACAACCAACCTTGGAGAAATCTTTTATAAATCTCCTATAGTATCCCGCCAATCCCATAAAGGATCTGATGTCCGAGAAATCCTTTGCGGTAGGCCATTCCATGATAGACCTAATCTTGTCAGGATCTACTGCTACCCCTTCCTCGGACAGAACATGTCCCAAGTAGTGTATTTACTTCTGAAAGAAGTCACATTTACTGAATTTGGCATAGAGTTGATGCTCTCTTAGCACTTGCAGTACAAGTCTAAGATGTTCTTCATGTTCTTCTCTATTGTTAGAGTAGATTAAAATGTCATCAATAAAAACTAGTACACATTTATCTAAAGATTCACTGAGTATATTGTTCATTAAGCACATGAAAGTGGCAGGGGCATTGGTTAACCCAAATGGCACTACCACAAACTCATAGTGACCATACCGTGTCCGAAAAGCAGTTTTATGGATATCTTCACCCTTAATTCTGACTTGATGGTATCCCGACCTCAAGTCAATCTTTGAGAAAATAGACGCACCTCCCAACTGAACGAATAGATCATCGATCCTGGGCAAGGGGTATTTGTTCTTTATGGTTACTTTATTAAGTTGTCTGTAATCTATGCATAGCTTAAGGGTGCCATCCTTCTTTTTCACAAACAGGACTGGTGCTCCCCATGGGGACACACTGGGTTGAATATAACCCTTATCCATCATTTCTTTCAATTGTAATTTGAGTTCCACTAACTCAGGTGTGCTCATCCGGTAGGGTGTCTTGGACATCGGCACCGCTCCTGGTGCGAGCTCTATTGAGAAGTCAATGTCTCTTCTCGGAGGTAGGCCCGGTACTTCCTTCGGAAACACATCTCTGTATTCTCTCAGGATAGGGTGATCATTAGGGCTTGGTTTAGCACCTTCGATTGTTTTTAACACCTGTATTGCATATAGGTGACATCCCTTTCGACAATACTTTCTCATTTGCAGAGCTGATATTTGTCTCACCGAGACCGGTTTTTGGATCCCTTGAAGAGTTATCCTTTTTCCTTCTTTGCTCACACATTCTAAGGTTTTATGGTAACAGTTCAGTTTGGCTTTATGGGCGGCCAACCAGTCCATACCAATCAACAGGTCGTATGATCCCAGGGGTAATACATTAAGGGTTGCTTGGGTGGAGAATTCACCCAACATTAATTGGCAGGCTGGTATGACCTCTACTACCTTTCTTTTGGTGCCCGTGGCTAGCTGTACTAACCATGGTTTAGTTTGCTTCTGTGGCTGTAGTTTACACTTATCAACAACTCTAGGGGCTATATAACTCAAATTTGAACCAGGGTCAATCAAAACAGACACTAGATGGTTGGAAATCATACCTTCTATTTCCACCACTGAAGCTTGGTGGTCAGCTTGGTTATTATCCAAGACTGCATAAATCTGCGGCACACTCCTTGCCACATCATTGACTGTGGTAGCTTCCTGCATGTTATAAATTTTTCGACTGTTCTGTTGTCGGTGTGGACAGTCTCTCCGGAGATGCTCTCCTCCGCAATCCCAACATTTTGGAGGTTCTTTCTTTGGGTTATTAGTCTTTACGGGTATAGGTACGGAAGTTTTATTTTCGTTCCCCGAGGGAAAGTTTTGCTAGAGTACACTCCCGGTTGGGAAGTTCATTCTGGGGTTCTTTTTGTAGTTTTTAAACCCTGAGGATTTGCTCCCCTTTTTCTGAAATCTTGAACCACTCTTCTGTTTCCAGTCTCCACGAGACTTTGCCCGATGTCCATATTGTTCATGACAATATGTTGCCTTTCGTATAGTGTCTTCTAAGGTCTTTGGTTTGTCAAATTCAATTCGGTTTCGGTATTCCTTGGGTAACCCACTGATGAAGCGTTGTGCCTTCGCCTTCTCTGCTTTGATGTAGGGTACATATCTCAGTAAGTCGAGGAATTTGTTGACATACTCCTCCATAGTGAGTTGTCCCAGTTTGAGTTCATAAAACTCTTTAGCCTTCTTGTCGAAATATCTTTCCGACAAATATTTCTTCTGGAAGTACTTCTCAAACCGTTTCCAAGACAGGTCTTCCTCGCGGACCCCTTTCATATTCTTAAGGTCTTCCCACCAGATGGAAGCCTTTCCATTCAGATTGAAAGTGGCCACTCGGGCCTTCAAATTCTCTGAAAAATCATGGACTCTGAAATATTTCTTCAGTCCAAGTAGCCAGGCTTCGGCTTCCTCTCCCTTCTTTATCTCACCGTCGAAGGAGGGAGGTTTGGCCTTTTTGAATTCCTCAAATTTATGACTCTTGGAAGTCTTTTGCTTCTTCTGTCTTCTTCGAGAATAGGAACTGGTCCTGCTGCTGGAAGAGCCTTTTGAATCACCAGCTTCCTTCTCAGTGGAATTGTCTGGCATTGGTCCTTTACCTTTGGGGTGGACCTTTCTTGATGTGCTTCTCTCAGTATGGCCACTGACACGACCATGATTCTGCATCTCAGGTTCCTGCTGCTTTTGTTGTTGTAGGTCGGATAAGCTCTGTAGTAAAACTGCATTAATTTCAGCTTGCTTTTCTTGTTCTTTCATCATCCTTTCATTGTCGGCCTTGCAGCTTTGCAACTCGACCATAAGACTCCTCACAGTCTCGGCTAGGCCTGGAGGGGTTCCTATCGCTCTTCTTTCGCCAGACTCTTCATCTCTATTATGGGAGCCTTCTCCCATCTCTTGGTGAGTCACCATACTCTGCGTCTGTCAATTCCCGCGGCTGATCGTTCGCTTGAGTGAAAAGAGAAACACTGGCTATTAGTCAAGAGTTAAATACATTTTTATAATTTGCACATGATTTATAACTCTTTCACATGCATACACAGTCGGGTTCTCATTTTTCAAGTTTTTAATCCTGGACAAGAGAGTCAAGTTAGGGGGTTACTCCTCGTAGGGGTACTTCGAACGGAGCTTATGCGCATCTCGTTCATGAGCCCAATCAGGCTGAGTGTTGTAACCATGCTCTGATACCACTTTGTAACATACCCACTACCTAAGTCAAAATTTTCTGGTCTTCTGCCGGACCAAATCCCCTAAATATCCACAGAGGCCCAGCGTAAGCTGGCTCTTTCTCTCTCCTTCTCCGTTCCCATGTGATCATGGGTCATGATTCAATTTGATCGCAGTGCCTATTTGTATTTCGCGCCTCGGCGCTCCAGTAATGTTTAATCGTTCGACTCTGCAACCGCCAAACCCTGACAGGGCTAGCGACCGACCAATGGGGACAAATCCCTACAGGGTCAACAAATGGCTAATATGAACAAATCCGAACAGGGCCAGAGAACAACCAATGAGAGACGGCCCCATTGCGCGGTTAAGTGGAACACAGGTGGCAGAGAGGGAAACGCGACACGGTGGTCGACGTGACAGGAGGGGGCCCCACTTCACACGCCACACTATTCCAGACCCCCCCCCCCATTAAAGGCAGAATGGCAAGGGGGGTTCGGAATCCACTTGAGCGTCGTTGATCATGATGAGTTAATCTCGACCGTTCGAGAGTTGCGCATCCAATTCCGGACCCCCCACCTACCGCTAAAGGCAGAACAGTAAGGGGGCTCCGGAATGGAACCTCAGCCGTAGATCTGGACGGGAGGACTCTAGCCGTCTAGATCTGCTCACCTCTTATCCTAAAGCATATTCACGTCCGAGTTCCTCCGAAAGCATCTCGTCCATTCATTGGGGTTTATCATCACGAGAATCCGGACTCTCGATCACGGGACTCCCGAATCCTCGATCCTCGGTTTCCCGATGCGGTAAATCTCTCGACACGTGGCCTCCATCGATCGGACGACTCAGATCTACTCCGGGGTTTCCACCATGGGAGATCCCGAACTCTTGTCAACAGGAATCCCGAATCCGCGATTCCCGATGAGTCAATTCACTGATATGGCCCCTTACGTGTTAGCCCTCCTGGCTAAACTCCTGGCCCACGTGACCACTATCTCACAAGACCACAGCCTTATCTCCTGTCGGGTTTTCGGACTTTCCACTGCCGAAATGTACTCGTCCTCAGAATTTGCGATCCACCGAATCCCGATATGCCGATATAATGACAGCTAGCCTTACAATGGATGCTCTTCACTTTGTCGAGATTCTGGACTTCGCAATTCCGAAGTGTATGGGCTTCTTGTCCATGGGGTCTCTGATTTCCCGATGGATGACTATCCTTTCAGGACTTTTCCCGCATGCTCCGATTGCCGCCACGCGTCTTCCTATGATGGACGGTCCCGATCGCTTCTTGTGATTTCAGAGTTTCCGCTACCGAAATACTCCGGCAACTTATCCCTTCGATCCCCGAAATGCCGACGCGCTGCCGATCTTGCCCGCGTGTCCTCCTATGATGGACGACTCATATTGGTTTCAGGATTTTCACTATGAAAATCCCCGGCCTCATGTCATCGTGACTCCCGACTTCACGAGTGCCGATATCTCGATGGCCACGCCTCTCGTCGGGACTTTCAACCTCCTATTCACGAGGGCTTAACCCTCATGCATCTCTGAACAGATCCCACGACTGTCGGGTTTTTCTAGCTAGGATCTAACGGTTCAGATCTGTCCCACCTTGTGCACTCTTCCACTACTTCATGGGTGTGGAAAAATCAATGGTCCAGATGTCCTCATGGACCGTTGGGGTCTACAATCCCGATTTCCTCGCTATTCATGAAGATAGAGGAAAAAGGGGCAAGGTATGTAACGCCCTTGTTTCATTTGTCAATCTAACGGTCGTGAATGACCATGGGTCTTCCGACGAGGTCTCGTCCGTCGATCGATACTTATCCCTACGCTGCTACTTCAGGATTTGAAGAGGGTCATTCCTCCTCGTACATGATTGTTAAGACTTGCTCATTCAAGTCCCTTTTCCAGGTTCTGGTAAACCTTTCCCAGGAGGGAATCTCTGTGAAGAGATCTATTCCGGGGCATCCCTGGAGACAGGTAAGGGTAAACAAATTCTCGAGGACGGACTGAAAGTCCTACTTGGTTCAACTCATGCATAATTAATTCATTTATCAACATAAACTATGCGTGGTCTTTCTGTTATAAACATATATCCATTATTTCTTATCAACACACTGCACAGACATTCTTATACTGTAATCGTTCACAATATCACAGTTCTATAAGCATATATGTTAGTATATGAATTTCAAGATGCAATATGTAAAACACTTATCAGAAATAACACCAGAAGTGAGGGCAACTGCTGAGAGGGGTGCTCGTTTCCACCCAACCATAGGCGTAGCGACTCCCAACGGATTTACCACTAGCCACCCCCGAGCTGAGACCACGATGCTCTGAGACTGCGTCTCTCTGTCTGCCAGTGACCAGGAGCGAAGGTTGCAATCCTTCCTCTCTGCTATCACTCACTTTGCGTAATGCAAGAGTTCCCCTCGCGTCTGCCCCTCCCAATCGCTTATACCATACACCTTATCCTCTTGCGAGGTTGCGTGTGGCACGATTACCCTCGCGCTGATTAGGCCTGACGGCTCTACGAATGGGTGGTTCACCATCCCATCCCTCATCAAGCCATCCGCCTAGCAGCCCGCGAGACATTAAATTCGGGGCCAGCGAGCCACTTTTGGTTCTCCGGGCCAGTGGAGTCCAAATACGGTATTAATTCTCGGTGGAAGTTAACGCCACCTTTTCAGGTGCCTTCCACCGCCATCGTGGTCTCCTTTCTGCACATCCCCTCTCAGTAGTCCTGCGATAAATTCAAAATGTTATTCACATTCATTCACCTTTTCCTCAAGGTCCATTTACATCACATATTCATATTTATGAGTTTGCCATAATTCTTGGCCAGTCCAGTTATATTTACAAGCTGGGGGAAACAGGGTGTTACATGCTGCCACTATAACCCACGAGTATATCCAACAACCTGCAAGTCATATATACCAATAACTTGTGACTTAGCAAGGGTCGAGGCATCCCAAAGCCCATGGAGTGGACCTCTATCCCAGGGGTCATCTACCCTTCTAGCCTTATCACAACGGGCCAACTTGTCCACTTTGAGGGAATTGAACCCATATGGGGAGGATAAAAAACATGTTATCCAACCACCTTATCTATGAACCTGAAAATATATGTGGTTAGCATTTTTTAAAAACAAGGAGATTTACCTAGTAAAAACATGAAATAAGACATGCAATAAAAACACTGGATAATTGACTCTAAAACCTCCTACATAAAGCTCAAAATGTTCAACCACTCAAATTGTTGCATCATACTTATTAATATAATTATGACTAAATTTTAAAAATATTACCTCATTTATAAGTAAACTTAAAATCCCAAATAGAACTTTCGAATCTTCTAATTGTACAAAAGTAAACGATGGATCATGGAAGCATGGAGATATTCATTTGCGTGCTTTTGAATTTGGAAAAAGCAATTTTATGTTTGACAAAAATAAATGATGGATCATGGAAGCATGAACATATTCATTTGCGTCCTTTTGAATTTGGGAAAGCCCTTGACCAAGTCTAGGGTTTCAAGCCCTTTAGGGCTTTCTAGAATGAAGCAGGTTAGGGTTAGGGTTAGGAGAGGGCTAGACCTCTCCCCTACATATATCAGTAGCCAATTAACGTCGTCCATCGCAAGCTTTCTCTTATGGTTTTTTAAAATCTTGTAGGGTGCATTTAGGTGTTTATGAGACTTTATTGTTAAGATCTGTTTGCGTTTCAGCCATTTTATTGTTCTCTTGGATCTGGTTTGCGGATTATTCCAGTCTGGAGGGGTAACCCGCCGTTTATTTTGAGGTTCAAGTTGAATTCCTTTTTGTTTTTCTGTTCATGTTTGTTGTCTCTATTCTCATATGCTTTGTTTTCCATCTGAGCTGTGGTGTCTTCTTTCTGTTGTATTTGATGCTTATGTACAAACCTCATACCACTATGAGGTATCGAGATGATCATATGATGATTTAAATAACTGCAACAACATGATATCTTGTGATTACCAGTATTTAAGTCTCTGATGATCTTAATGCTTTATGTTGTATATGTTCTGTGAAATCTCATCTATAGTGTTTTGTAGTGTTCTTCTTGAAGGGTTTTTATATATTCTTTTGTTATAAATTTCTGAAAGAAGCTCGAGGATTAGATGCCCTAGGGCATCATACACTATGCTGATCTATCATTATCTGATGAACGACCAATAAGATGAGAGCTACTTTCTGGGATTTGCACTCTGGGGCTTTCTGCGATGATGAACGTTATACATATTACACATGTTAGACTTCGGAGATGGACACCCTAACGATGAGAAAAAGCTATCATACCGAACACGAGAGCAAAAGTTTCATGCGGGGTTTGCTTAATTTGTTTCTGCTGTTTTTTTTTTTTTGTTACCTATTGGATGAATTCGTCTAGTGCTTTCTAGGATCACCACTTTGCATTGGCAGTTTTATTTGGCGGGGCAATTTTTACAGGCACACACGGTGCACACTGGTTTTTATCCAAATTTATGTACAAATTTCAAATTACTTATGAGGTCCGGAGATAAAAATAACTGCAACGACATGGTATCCTGTGATTACAAGTATTTGAGTCTCTTGTGATTAGTTTTATATATATTAGTGGGAAATGATGAATGCAAGTTGGTCCGTGTTTATGAAAAACGATGATCATTCGTACTTGCAAATGTGGCTGATTCCCTATTGTCATGTTTAGGGTTTTGATATGTGGGTTTTGAAAGAATCTCAGGTCATTATGCCGCAAGGCAATATGTTATGCTGTGCATTCAGATCTGAGTGTCTTTGTTTTAAACTTTTTTTATATTCTATTATTAAAACTAAAACAAGATTGCAGAGCTTTGTATAGTAAAAATAAAGAGGGCTGCAAAAGCAGTCTTTATCAGAGTTGCCTTGGCTCTACACTCCACCCAACATGTGCCAGGTGAGCATGCCCCATCTTTGGAGACCTTAGGCAGAAGTTACTACACATCAGTCGTCTAACCCTTGGAACCCAACATCATAATCCAACCATTCACTGCCGCCACGAGCAGATACACACAGATCTGGTGCGAATAAAGGTGCAACAAAGAAGAGCTGCTGCTGTTGCCGCAACGTCAAGAGCCGCCTAGCTCACCATTGTCAACGAATCGTAGCAGAGATCTGCGACCATCTATCTCAAAGATCCACGAAGAGATCCAGCCTCCGCTGCACAACCCACGTGATCCACCGGAGTTTCCGTGGCTATAGCCTGCTACCTACGCATAGACCACCACCAATAGATCTCTTTTCTATGGCAGTCACCAACGGAAAATTAAACCCCTCGAAGCCAGCGAAAAGTTAAAGCCCTCCAAAGGAAGCAGGGATTGGCGACAGGCATTCTCCTTCCCGTTTTTCCATCTACACCCAATCGATATTATGAAACTCTTCATTTCCATGTGAATTTTATTTGAACCGGGGTTAATTTAACTCAAAGTTGTACACAAGTTTTATACAACGTATTAATACTCTACTATAACCCGAGTATACATCTATGGTAGACTATATTGCATAGTTATGTTTGCCCGGTACAAATTTCAAAAACAAAATTGGGCTTTATGTATTCAGAGTTGTTCAATATCAATACACAAACATTAAGGCATTTAACAATCCAAACACACAAATCTGGTGAGAATAAGGTGCAACAAAGAGATACTGCTGCTGCTACCAGGCCAAGAGCCGCCAACGCCACTATTGTTCTCGAGCCAAAGCAGAGATCTTCAACCATCGCACCATAGAACCACGAAGAGATCCAGTAAACCTCCATTGCACAACCCATGTGATTCGCCAGAGGCCATGTCTTTACATTGCTATGGCCAACCATCAATGGTAAGGTGAAGCTCTACTAATGTTTGAGGCAGGGATTGGACGGGGGCAGGCATTCTCCTTCCGTCTCTCTATCAGTACCCAATCGATATTAGGAGATTCTTCATTTTCCTGGGAGTTTTGTTTGAACCAGGGTTGATTTATTTCAGTTTACACATAAATTTTATACCATGTATTTCGTGGTTAATTCTCTATTATAACCCAAGTACACATCCGTAGTAAACTATATTGCATATCTATGTTTGCCCAAAACAAATTTCAAATGCCAAATTGGGCTATATGTATTGTACTGTAGTAAACTATATTGCAGATCTGTGTTTTGCCCAAAACAAATGTCAAAAGCAAAATTGGGCTATATGGATTGTACACATCTGTAGTAAACTATATTCCATATCTATATTTGCCCAAAACAAATTTCAAAAGCAAATTTGGGCTATATGGATTCAAAATTGCTCAATATCAAAACACAAACACCAAGGTAAACAATCCATATGCATAAACGTGCTGTAGTTTTGGGTGATCGAAAGGTTTCATTAAAACCTTTCAGGAAAATTCCAGAGCACTTCCCTGCATTCAGAATGTATCTAGTGCTTCATTGCCAATTGTGAATGGCATCCAGTAAAATTGTACATGCTGATTATGACACCTGACCCAGCAGGAGTGAGGCATGTAACAGAGGCAGCTAGCACGGGGAAACAGAGGCAGCTAGCACGGGGAATGGATCTCGAGGTCTCATATGAAAGCTCAAATCACTTTAGCCCATGCTGACTATGATACCTGACCCAGCAGGAGTGAGGTATGCAATAGAGGCAGCTAGCATGGGGAATGGATCTTGAGGCCTCGTATGAAGCTCAAAGCACTCAACAACTTGGCAGCAACAAGGCACACAATGGAGGCAGCCAGACAAGCACTCAATCACTTGAGCTATTTGGCAGTAACAAGGCACACAATGGAGGCAGCTAGACAAGCACTCAATCACTTGAAGCTTAAAGCACTCAAACCACCTGAATCATATGAAGCTTAAAGCACTCAAACCACTTGAACAAAGTCACTGGGTTCATATACAAGCTGTTACCCATGGTTTTAAAATTAACTTTACCAGTGGGCCTCTATCCCCCAAAAAACTGTAGAAGTGCAATCCAAGCTCAGTATTCAATCAACAGTTGGTATGAGTCCAGCATTGGGCAAGTGGAGGATGTATGCTAAAAAATGAACTAGATTGTGAAATGGGTATTGTTTTGAGAATAATCTGGGTTTTTCCATAAATACTGTTTCAATGGGTTTTAAGAGATTTTTTAACATACATTAAAAATGATAAAAACTTTTAGAAATTTTGCAAATCATTCTTTGAATTGCACAAGCTCCAATTCATACTTATAGTGGAAAGTTTATTTTATGCAATGCAAAAACTTAGATGTCTAATTATTAAAGATTGTTGAGTCCAAGATTTTATATGAAAGCTCAAAGCACTCAATCACTTGAGCTATTTGAGACTTCATATGAAGCTTAAGGCACTCAACCACTTAAACAAAATCACTGGGTTCATATACATGCTGTTACCTATGGTTTTAAAATTTACTTTACCAGTGGGCATCTATCCCAAACAAAATTATAGAAGTGCAATTCAAGCTCACTATTCAATCAACAGTTTGTATGACTCCAGCATTGGGCAAGTGGAGAATGTATGCTAAAAAAGGAAACAGAATGTGTGAAATGGATATCTTTTAGAGAAAGAAAATTTCAGTTTTTGCATAAATGTTGTTTCAATGGTTTTGAAGAGACTCCTAAAAAAAAGGAAATAGAATGTGAAATGGATATCTTTTTGAGAAAGAAAATTTCAGTTTTTGCATAAATGTTGTTTCAATGGTTTTTAAGAGATTTTTTAATATACATTAAAAATGATAAAAACTTTTAGAAATTTTGCAAATTATTCTTTAGACACAAGCTCCCATTCATATTTATATAGTGGAAGTTTACTTCGTACAATGCAAAAATCTAAATGTCCAATTATTAAAGGTTTTTGCAAAAATCTAAATGTCTAATTATTAATTCTTTGTACAAGTTTCTCCTTGAGTGGATATTTGATTTTTGGAGCAACCCATCACATGGCTGCACATAAGAATTTGTTTGCTTCCACTAATTCATGCAAATACAGAGCATGTTTTTGTGGGCGTTTCATCACCTTTGTTTGTTCATAGGCAAGGTTCCATTGAGATGATAGATGGCACGATCAACAATGTTCTATATGTTCATAATCTTTCAACTAATTTGACTCTTAATTTATTAGATTGCAAATTTTGGTTTAAGGAAGACAATCCTGTTTACTCCTGATTTTGTTTGTTTCTTGAAATTGAGGATCCCTCTCAAATTGTTGCCATATGGAAGGTGGATCATCATGCACTACGTTTTTTCATTTTGTGGAGTCCCCTACCAATGTATTACTTGCTCACTTAAATGAGTTAAGTAAATTATGGCATGATTGATTTGGTTGCTTAAACTATCATGATCTTCAACAACTAAGTAGGCAAAATATGGTCATTAGTCTTCCTCCTATCTCCTTTGTTGATGGTGTTCGCACTAGGTGTGTTTTTGGCTAGCATCCTTAAGATATTTTTGATAAATGAAATCTTGGAAAGCTTCTAAATGTCTTCAACTTGTTCACAATGATATTGCAGGCCCTTTCCTACCTTGTCTTTTCAAAGAGCTCGCTATTAGCTTACATTCATTGACGCTACTCCATATGCACTTTTGAGTCTACTTTTAAAAAAACAAAAGTGAGGCTTTTGACACTTTTTTTGATAGGCTATGGATGAATAACTCCATGCATTAATTTTTTTTATTGATGTGAGTTGTACATAAATACATCGAGAGACGATTTTTGGTTTCATCTTCCAAGAGGTTTTATGACTCTTCAAATTTCTCTTCCAAATGCCTTGGTGAAGATGTTTGCAATTTGCTCATTTGTGGAACAATGTATCAAATCAAGGGTCTTGGTCTTACATGATGTCGAATCATATGGTACTTTGTGTTTATGTGCTTTGTTTAATCATGGAATCTAGGATTCTTGGCCAACTTGATTGCATAAGTGTTGTGAATCAAAAGTGGAGTAGAATTCCTCTGTGTTTCCTACATGAGCCATAGAATTTCCTTTGTCGCATTTGCAACAATCACATATTCTGCCTCTGTAGTGGAATCTGCTAGAATATTATGTTTGCGTGATCTTTAAGAGATAGCTATTGATTCAAGACTCATGAGGTATCATGAAGTAGACAATCCATTCTCCCTATCCCCATCAAAGTCTGAATCTGTATATCCAAGTCGTTTGGCGTCCTTCACCTTAGAGTATTTGAGCCCAGAGTTTTGAGTTCCCTTCAAGTAACCTTAGAACTCTCTTTGTAGCACACCAATGTCCTTCATAAGGTTTTTGTATGAATCGAGAAAGGATTCCAACTACAAATGGGTTATTTGGTCTAGTAGTAGTAAGGTAGTTAAGACTCCCCACAAGTTGTCTACATTTAGTTGCATCCTCAAATTCATTCCTTCTTTTGATGATAGCTTCATTTTTTTTCTCCATTGGAGTAGAGAGAGAATTACAATCAACCATGCCACATTTATTCAACAATTGTCCAATGTACTTCTTTTGGGAGATGAATAGATACCTTGGATTCTGAGTTACTTCAATACCTAAGTAGTAGTGAAGATGTCTCATGTTTGTCATCTCAAAACCCTTTTTCAATTATTTCTTTATGGATGCAATGCATGCTTCATTGTTCCCTATTATCAAAAGATCATCTATATATGCCACAAGATATATAATAGTTTTTCCAACTTTCTTGACAAACAAAGTTGCATCATCAAAATTAAAATGCTTGAAATTGATCTACAAAAGATGCTCAATTAGCTTTTCATACCATGTGTGAGGTGCTCGCTTTAGGCCATACAAAGACTTGATGAGCTTGCATATTTTATGTTCTTGACCCTTCATAGCAAATCCTTTTGGTTGAGACATGTAGACATTCTCTTTCAAATTTCCATTCATGAAAGTTGTCATCACATCTATGTGATGAATCTTCCACCTATTATGTGCTGCCAAAGCCAACAAAGTACAAATAGTAGCCCATTTTCCTGTGGGGGCAAAAGTCTCTCATAGTCTATGTCTTCTTTTTGTGCATATCCTTTCACCACAAGCCTCGCCTTATGCTTGTCAAGTGAGCCATCTGAGTCGTACTTGTTATTGTAGATCCACCTGCAACCAATTGGTTTGGTTCCAAATGGAGGATCCACCAACTTCCATGTCCCATTCTCGATGAGAGCATCATACTCCTGAATAGCTTCTTTCCACTCATCATGAGAAGCAACTTCATCAAAGGAAGTTGGTTCAAAGTTAGTAGATAAATTCAACTCAAAATCTTACGAAACATCCATTTCATTGTTGTTACTTGAATTCAAATCATCTATATCGCCTCCATCGTATTGTCTTTCTGAACTTCTGGTTCTTGCCTTTCCAACCTTGTTAGGAATAACACTTTCAAGTTTCTTTATGAGCCACTTTAGGCATTTTTGTGATGGTCTTGTTGTAGTGTACCTTTTCACTACCGAGGTTTCCAAATCTCTCAGTTACCATTCTATACATGGATGTTTACATAAATCGTACAGACATTATAGGCACATGCATTTAAACAATTAAACACACTTAAATCTCAGAGTAAAATATATAAGTTGCTGCTACAATTAAACAAGCCATATCATTCAACAGTAATTCATTTACACAGCGGAAAACATGATACATAAACAAAACGGTCATGCACACCATGATTAAAGCATAATTCAAATACTTATCTTTTAACAGCTGTAGAAATCACCGACCAAGTGCAGGGCTTCCACAAACCTCCCAGCCTTAGACGACACTGTTCATCAGCTCAATAGTGGGTCACCCCCGAGCTGGGACCGAGCTCCACCCCAAGGCAAGGAATTCAGACTCAGGCTGAGGTTACAGGGAATTCAGTCATAGACAACTATCAGGAAGAAAGCTCTCCCAGGAATCTCCCACACTCACTGCCCACAGACCCTCATTCCCCACATGCCTGTTCCACCACAGGAGAGTGCACCTTCTCTGTCACCTGGACAACCCTTCGGCTGCCAGTCTCCCTTACCTTGGGTTACAGGAACAGATCGGACCAGAAGTCTCCGGGCTCTATGGTAGCTACAGGGTTCCTTCCAGGAGTTATCTCCTCCCTCTGCGCACTCTCTCACCTGGAGGGAGTCGCTCACAGGCCAACAAGCCTCACGCAGTCCAGTACTGCGTGGTCACAACAACCCACGGGGAAAACAGACACAGGCTTCTCCAAACCGGTTCAGCAGTCACAGGATGATCTCACGGTCCTGATTTCGGAATAGGGACTCCACGCACAGGCTAGCTCAGCTTTCCCGAATAACAAAGATACTTCCACTCAATTCAACATAGGCTTCTCGTTCAGGGAATGCGCACACGGGTTTCCTCAGAGACAGACACAGACTCCACAGCTCTGGACAGGGGTGTACACAGATTCTTCAGGACAAACACATGCTTTCTTTTCTGTATCAGAATTACACGAGGGTCTCCTACAGACTGACTTCCCTTGATCCCCCTCAGGACAGTCGGATCGAATGGATGAGAGCCCCCCCCTCACGGCTTACTTCGTCTGTTTTATTTGCATGCACCAGGGTTGACACTTGTCACCCTAGAAACTGCACGCGTTCCATCCGTACGCCTTCCTCCCACTACTTGGGAAATCACGTGTCCTTCCAAAAGGACTTAGGATAAAACCATATGATGCACACATCTTTTTGAAACAATAATAAAATATTATTTCCAGGTTTAAGCCCCTAGGCTCATCACTCAGCCCCTTTCCCACCTTCCAGCCCCTAGTTCCTTGCCCACTCTGTGGAAGCTCAGTGCCCCTTCACTCATTCATCGTGGTCGGTCTGCACCTAGCGGTGTTTATATTTTATTGATTATTCTACATACATACAAGTACAACAGCACGTTCCTGGTCTTCAAACACTTAGGCTTCCTGGCCTAACAAACACATAAGCCTTCCAGCTTATACAAAACTTGGCTCACCAGCCTATAGAACACATTTACAATTCTTTGCATATAACATGATCTGTAACGGGGCTCGGCCTTGGGGACACTACAATCCCCCTCCCCTTATTTTTGCACTGTCCTCAGTGCAACTTACACTGCCTCTGTGTGTCCTTCAAAATTTTCAAAAAGATGCGGGTACTCTGCCCACATAACTTCTTCATGCTTCCATGTCGCGTCTTCAGGACCGTACCAGGTCCACTGGACCTTTACAAGCCCTATAGCTCGATTCCGGAGTTGCTTGCTTTTCCTGTCCAATATGCGCACAGGATGCACTTGCAGGGCATCTTCTGGTTCCACCTGAATCACAGTCCAATCGATAACATGATTAGCATCAGGTACATATTTCTTAAGTAGTGAAACATAAAACACATTATGTACAGTCATAGATGCAGTAATGCAAACATGTATGCAACTGGCCCAATCCTTTTCAGGATCTCAAATGGCCCACAAAATCTTGCTGCCAACTTGGCGCAACTTCCCAATTTCAGGGAACTCCTGATAGTTTTCACTTTCAGGAAAACATGGTCACCCACTTTGAATTCTCTATGGGCTCTGTTACTATCAGCGTAACTTTTCTGCCTATCCTAGGCAGCTTTCAGATTCTGTTTGATTTTTATCATTTGATCTTCCATCTCTTTGAGTAGTTCAGGTCCAACTACTGTTTTGTCAGCTGGATTATCCCAGCTCACTGGAGTGTTTCACTTTCTTCCATAAAGTGCTTCGAATGGGCTCATCTTCAGAGATGCATGGTACCCATTATTGTAAGCGAATTCTACCAAATGCCGGTAGTCTTCCCACCTTGATGGTTTATCCATCACATACATTCTCAACATGTCTTCTATTACTCTGTTTACTCTCTCTGTCTGTCCATCAGACTCAGGATGATATACTGTACTGAAGTTCAGATTCGTTCCGAATCCCTTGAATAGTCCTCTCCAGAAATTTGAAGTGAATTTCGGGTCCCTATCAGACACAATTGTCTTAGGAATTCCATGCAAGCGTGCAACTTCTTTTAGGAAAATATCAACAACATTTGCTGCTCTATGGGTGGTTTTCAGTGGAATAAAATGGGTAGCTTTAGTAAGCTTGTCCACCACCACCATGATTGAATCATGTTGTTTGTTTGTTCTGGGCAATCCTGTGATAAAATCCATTGTTACCACGTCCCATTTCCACTCAGGAATAGGTAAAGGCTGCAACAACCCTGCTGGGTGTCTGTGCTCAGCCTTGACCTTCTGACATTCCATACATCTGATGATGTATTCAACAATTTCCTTCTTCATACCTGGCCAAAAGTAATGGCTTTTGACTGCTGCCACAGTCTTTTGATATCCATGATGACCAACATAAGTCACATTATACATTTCCTTTAGAATTTCCAGCTTCAACTCTTGGTCATTGGGTACATACACTCTGTTTTTATACAGAAGCAAACTATCAGTTCCCAAGGTGTAACTTTCCTTGGTTTGTGGTTTCTCATGCTGCTGTAGCTTTGCTACAAGTCTTTTGTACTGCAAATCAACATTTGCAGCTTCAAGAATTCTGTCTTTCAACTCAGTGCTGTACATGCTAATGGCTGTAGCATGTAATTCATGCACTTTTCTGCTAAGTGCATCAACCACTTTATTGTCTTTCCCTTTTATATGTCTAATATCAAAGTCATATTCGCACAGAAATTCCAGCCATCTAATTTGCCTGGTATTTAAAGTTGGCTGATCAAATAAATACTTCAGACCGTTATGGTCTGGTCTCAACTCGAATTTCTTGCCCATGAGGTAATGTCTCCATTTCCTCAAGGCATGGACAACTGCTGCCAGCTCTAAATCACGAGTGGCATAATTCTTTTCATGCTCTTTCAGCTTTCGGGATTCATAACAAATTACAAATCCCTCTTGGCTGAGAACTCCTCCCAACCCTTCCTTACACGCATCTGTGCACACTACGTAATCCTTACTTGGATCAACAATCTTTAGGATTGGAGCACTAGTGAGCAACTGCTTCAATTGTTGGAAGCTGCTCTCACATTGTTCAGTCCACTGGAACTTCTTCTCCTTCCTTTGCAAGGAAGTGATAGC
>ML779389.1:79617-95395 GCA_009831015.1 Picea engelmannii
GAACTTTGAAATTCTCCTATTTCCCTATCGGGAAATTCTCCTCCCACAGGAAACTCTTCGAGGTCTCCCTTCCTTCTATCGGGGTTACCTCTATCGGGGTTTTGAAACCGACAATGTTCTGGTGGGTTGAATCCCCGATTTCCTGATTTCCCTATGCGCTACCTTGTCGTCTTAGCCTCCACCGACTAAGCCTTTAATCCATACGAACGACTACTATAAGACCATCGTCTTATGTCCCTTATCGGGGTTTCAGGGTTTGCGGTGTCGAGCTACACATGTACTCAGAACTCCCGATCCTCCGATGTGCTTTGGCCCTCCAAGCCAAGCCCTGGCCAATGTGACCACAATTTCCCGGGACCGTAGTCCTACCTCCTGTTGGGGCTACGGGGTTTACGATGTCGTAAAACACTCTACCCCAAGACTCACGATCCTCCAACTCGCGACGCATTCCTTTACGCGTTAGCCCCTGCTATGGATCTACACCATGTGACCGCTGACTTGTGACCCCGACCTTTTCCTTTATCGGGGTTTGGGGTTTCGCGAATCAAAATGTGCCAAAACTCTTGACAACGGAATCCCCGATTTCCCGATGAGCTTTGACCTTAGCCCCCTCGGCTATGCCGAGGTCCATGTGACCACGTACCATATGACCGCAACCATCTAGCTGTCCATCGGGGTTTCGGGATTTGCGATGTCAATGTGCACGCACCCTTCTGACTCGCGATTCTCCGATTCCCGATCCTCTGATGGGTCCCGGTCGTTGACCTGTCAACGGTCCTTTCGCTTGTCGCTAAAATCTGCCACCTGTCCTCCTGATAGTCGGTGTGGCCCCACGCTCCTAGGCCTTATCGGGAAATCACGTATCGCGATTTTCCAATGCACGAAACCTTTGCTTCCGGGATCTCCGACATCCCGATTCCCGATATGCCGACGCGCCTTTTTCTTTAACCCTTCGCGGTTAAGCCCAGGTCCATGTGACCTCTACCTCATGACCGTACTCAAAGATCTCGTCGGGGTTTCGCGGTTCGAAGTTTCACAATGCATAGACTTCTTGTCCCCGCGATTCCCGATTCTCCGAATCTCGATTTTCCGATGGATGACTCTTCTACCGGGACTTTCCCCAATGGCACCAATCTCATGCCACACGTCCTTCCAGATGGACGGTCCCGATTATGTCGAGGTTTCCGACCTGGATTTTCCCCGATGTCTTGTCCACGGGAACGCCGATTTCCCGATGCGCCTCAGTGCCGACGGGCGCTCGATCTTCGCCACGTGTCCCTTCTACCTTGGACGGTCCCGATTCTGTCGGGATTTCACAACTTGCGCTGTCCCAATTCCTACGACCTCGAGAATCCCGATTTCCCGATGGCCGATATTCCGATTTTCCGGAATGGAAAATTTCACGACACGTGTCCTCTGTTTTTCGGACGGTCTGGATCTATTTTGGAACTTTCACCCCTAGTCTCGAAGGTTTAACCCTCGGATCTCCCGAATGATCCTACGGCTATCGGGTTCTCCCACTGAGATCTGACGGCTCAGACCGTTCCTAACCAAATCGGGATTTCGCGTATGGCGATTTTCCAATCCCCTGTGCAATATCCAAAGGATTTAAACCTTGTGCACAATTTTTCCAAATTCGACGGTCACGAGGGCTCGCCTTCCCTCCCGAATGGATCCTAAGGTTCTAACACCATTGGTGTAGAGACCTGTCTTCTTGTGGTCATAGACCATACTAGCTGTGGTTTCACAACACCGCTAAACCTCCTGAGCTTAAAAACTCGTCAAGTATCTCCTTGATGCTTCAGGGCAAACCAGGGTCCGAAATTGGTCCTCCCGACTCAATTTCCCCTCGCATTCTCAGTCCAAAGACCGCTCCACTGGCCCATTTAGGCTCAGTGTCGAAACCTCGCTCTGATACCAATTTGTAGTGTACCTTTTCACTACCGAGGTTTCCAAATCTCTCAGTTACCATTCTATACATGGATGTTTACATAAATCGTACAGAAATTATAGGCACATGCATTTAAACAATTAAACACGCTTAAATCTCAGAGTAAAATATATAAGTTGTTGCTACAATTAAACAAGCCATAGCATTCAACAGTAATTCATTTACACAACAGAAAACATGATACATAAACAACACGGTCATGCACAACATGATTAAAGCATAATTCAAATACTTATCTTTTAACAGCTGTAGAAATCACTGACCAAGTGCAGGCCTTCCACGAACCTCCCAGCCTTAGACCACACAGTTCATCAGCTCAACAATGGGTCACCCCCGAGCTGGGACCGAGCTCCACCCCAAGGCAAGGAATCCAGACTCAGGCTGAGGTTACAGGGAATTCAGTCATAGACAACCACCAGGAAGAAAGCTCTCCCAGGAATATCCCACGCTCATTGCCCACAGACTCTCATTCCCCACATGCCTGTTCCACCCCAGGAGAGTGCACCTTCTCTGTCATCTGGACAGTCCTTCAGCTGCCAGTATCCCTTACCTTGGGTTACAGGAACAGACCGGACCGGAAGTCTCCGGGCTCTATGGAAGCTACAGGGTTCCTTCCAAGAGTTATCTCCTCCCTCTGCGCACTCTCTCACCTGGAGGGAGTCGCTCATAGGCCAACAAGCCTCACGCAGTCCAGTACTGCATGGTCACAACAACCCACGGGGAAAACAAACACAAGCTTCCCCAAACCGGTTCAGCAGTCACAGGATGATCTCACGGTCCTGATTTCGGAACAGGGACTCCACGCACAGGCTAGCTCAGCTTTCCCGAATAACAAAGATACTTCCACTCAATTCAGCACAGGCTTCTCATTCAGGGAATGCACACACGGGTTTCCTCAGAGACAGACACAGACTCCACAGCTCTGGACAGGGGTGGACACAGATTCTTCAGGACAAACATAGGCTTTCTTTTCTGTATCAGAATTACATGAGGATCTCCTACAGATTGGCTTCCCTCGATCCCCCTCAGGATAGTCGGATCGAATGGATGAGAGCCGCCCTCTCACGGCTTACTTCGTCTATTTTATTTGCATGCACCAGGGTTGACACTTGTCACCCTGGAAACTGCATGCGTTCCATCCGTACACCTTCCTCCCACCACTTGGGAAATCGCGTGTCCTTCCAAAAGGACTTAGGATAAAACCATATGATGCACACATCTTTTTGAAACAATAATAAAATATTATTTCTAGGTTTAAGCCCCTAGGCTTAGCCCCTAGGCTCATCACTCAGCCCCTTTCCCACCTTCTAGCCCCTAGTTCCTTGCCCACTCTGTGGACGCTCAGTCCCCCTTCACTCATTCATCGTGGTCGGTCTACACCTGGCGGTGTTTATATTTTATTGATTATTCTGCATACATAAAAGTACAACAACAGGCTCTTGGCCTTCAAACACTTAGGCTTCCTGGCCTAACAAACACATAAGCCTTCCAACTTATACAAAACTTGGCTCACCAGCCTATAGAACACATTTACAATTCTTTGCATATAACATGATCTGTAACGGGGCTCGGCCTTGGGGACACTACACTTGTTATCACCCAATCCTTGTGCAAATCCTGTCACAAGGTTCAAGACAAGTGTAACCTTTGGAAGTATTTTCCACTGTCACTTTAGCAATTGCTTTCCTCGTTTTAGTGAATGATGAAATCCAACACAAGGGACACTTTCCTAGTAACTTCAAGGAATCCTATAGCAAGAAATGTCAAGTCTATGACCTTCTATGTTAGTTATCCAAATATACCACCACTAAGTCAAGGTTGAAGGTAAACGCAAGGTGGTTAACTAAAACAATTCTGTATTTGTGTGTGAGGTGTTTTATGACAATAAATGATAACTACATAGTCAAATAAGTCAAACAAATTCCTTGTGACACTAAAAATCAAAAGAAAATCTATGGTTGTCATAAAACTTGCATTTAAGAATGATTACTTCAGTGAATTATCAAGTTACAACAACAGAAATATAACAATTCTTAAACCAATGGATATGTAATGGAAGAAGGCTGAAAATGCAAGCTAAAACTAGGGTTTTGGCTAACAAATGCTTGCTGAAATGAATGGTATGAAACAAGCTTAAAACCTCCAAGACGTCAAACCTCAACAAGCTGAAAATTTCAACAACAATACAATAAATGATGTAAAGGAATATTTCAATGCTGGAAGATGCTTACAAACCTTATACATCAAGGTAAAAATAGGTTATAAATTGAAGGTAAGTCTTAATCTAATCATAAATCATCAAAATAAAGGTAGAATTAGGGTTTAAGGTCATTTGTAAGAGAAAAAGACTAGTGTCGTCTAACTTCCTTGGGCATATGGAGTCAAAGATGCACTTTCTTGGAGAGCAAAGGCAAGAGAAAGACCTAATAACTAAACCCTAGATGAGTCTTGTAACGTACCCAACCACCCAGGATAGGCCACATCATGCAAAATTCTCTCATTATCAACTTTGATACCATATTTATAACGTACCTAGCCTCCACCCAAACAACATTACGTGCAGAATACACATAAAAACGAAACTTTTGCTAAACTAAACTAATTCCTTTACTATTAGCTGGTTTCCTGTAGCCTACAACCACAATTTATAACAGATTTAGCTATAGTTTGTAACCATAAAACAAATGCATCTAAAGCATCAACTAAACCGTTCCTTACAATAACAAATAAGTCATTATCATTCAAGCAGAGTGCATGCACAACAATAATACATGTAAATAACTCAATACAAGATAAAACACTTATCTTTAAACAAGAATCGTGCAACCAACTGCTTGAGACGAACGTTCCACCCAACCATAGATTGACTATTCCAAATCTCAACAACCAAACACCCCTAAGTTGAGGCTAGTAATCCACAAAAGAGGGTGGTCTCTCACAATCCACTCGCAGCTCATAAAGCTCATAACCCAACTAATATTTTCCTACAACTATCCTGATCTTTCCACCAACGCTCTTCCTCTTGACTTGTCCAACCCAAGCAATGCACCATTCGTTTATCAAGGATCACCGAAGGGATGTATCATCTGTTTATCAGGGTAACTCAAGGGATGTACCATTCGTTTATCCGGGTTAACCCAAGGGATTTACCATCCGTTTATCAGGGATATCCTAATGAATGTATCATTCGTTTACCGAGGTCTCTCTGGTACATGTAACTAGGAATCTCTCAACTGGGAACTCAAGGGAACTTGCTACTAAGAAAACCATCAACAAACCAACAACAAGCACTTGTTGTTTTAGTGCAAATCACGTAGGAGTTCACTCTTTCGGCCTGACAACTGAGCTCTTCAGTTCTCCAGCTCCAATTCCCTCCAGTTACGCTCCAGTTACACTGTAGAATTCACCCTCCATGGCCATACCAGCTCAAAGATCTCTTTCTTCCCCTCTCCGACTGCTGTCCCAACCCATATGAATTCCTCTCTTGTGGCCTTTCTTGACTCACACTCTTCTCCAATAACTCTGGGATGTGACCACTCACACCCACCCTCTTACATGCATTCAATGATTGGCTTTGGAAACACTCAATCAAAAGGATGTGACCACTCACTCCCACCCTCTTACATGTGTTCAATGATTGACTTTGGGAACACTCAATCAAACATCAGAAGGTTCATATACAATTGACAAGTTTGGGAAAATGGGTTAAATTGATATACATGGGCAATCGCTCCCTTGACCCCTCTTGGCCATTATCCTAGACACTTCCCCCTCTTGGCCATTATCCTAGACACTTCCCCCTCTTGTAGATTAATTCAACCCCCATCTTTTTTCCATGTCCCTTTAGCTTCTGGCATTAGATTTTTATTATTAAAACATTGAAGTACAATTTACATATTACATCGCTTGGCCATAGCCACATATTGATCCACATAAGCATTAATTAAACTGGAGATTATAATGGGGATGTTACAAGTCCACTACAAACCCTAGGTGTTAATCCTTTAGAAGAGAAACTCAAGGTAGTCCACTACAAACCCTAAGATGATGTCCTATGTCTTCTAGAAACATTTAGCAAGAGATTAAGATGGATCTTGGTCAAAATCTAGAGTAGTCCGCTACACACCCTAGAACTTAAACCTACAAGAATAAGACTAGGGTAGTCCACTACAAACCCTATAATTATCCCTATGTCCTTAAACAAGATTTAACAAATGATAACAACGGAAGTTAGTCCACTACAAACCTTCCTAGAGTTTCAAGACAAGGTTTATTCAAGAAAATACAAGATAACATTCAATTATCACCACTTTGATAAGACATTCACTTAACACGTCAATAGATAAACCATCAAAGACTTAGAAATAACACTTACTAGGTAAATCAATGAGCATCCATGAAATCATCCACAAAACTTGAAAAACATCCACAAGATCATCTCCAAAACAAGGCGCATAAGTCATCCATTGCGAAAAAGAGAGATAGAAGAGAAGTTTAGTGATGTTTCTCCACAACATGAGTTATGATTTACAGAATGGAGTGCTCCTCATATATATGAGGTAACCATGTACTATATCCTCCCAAGAAGTCCCTAAAACATATAAATCCATGATACAAGGTGGATAGGTCTTAGGTTGACCCCCAAAAGTGCTTCCAAAGTGAAAATACAATGCTAAAACATCAAAACATCCTCTTAAAAGGCCACATGTGTGAGTGTAAAGAGGGTGACATCATCTCTCCTAGGGGTACAAAAACTCAAAAAGTTACATCCACCTCCAAAATGTGCAAAGCATTGTCAAAGGTCATGTCCTGTCATCAATAGGGTCACATCTCATCATCAACAAGGTGCCAATTCATCACCCACGTGCTATGTTGGTTTAATCAAAAGTCATATCACTCCAAGCATGATGTCATCTTCTAGATATGCAACGTCCTAGGTGAAAATGCTAACGTCATGAAGGAGGACTCCATCATCCCTCCAAAGGGGTGTATCACCATCATCACATGCCACATCATCAATCTAGCCATAATGTCCTCAAAGGGTGCCTAGCATCATCAAGGGCTCCATGTAACATGTCTAGCTACATGTGCAATGTCCTGGCCCATTAATGCAATGTCCCAAGTCGAGGAGGTGCTAGGAGGTGTGAAAAGACATGCCAAGTCATCAAGTATTTCAATGCTCATTATCAAGGGCCCAACATCCTCCATACAATGTGCAAGGTCCAATGTATAAGCACCAAAATTTCTTCCATAGGACCATCTCAAGGGGTGCATCATCATCAAGCAAAGGTCTATAGAATCAGGTAAGTCCAACCATTATGGATACAAGAACCATTAGAATCATAAAAAGTAAACCACAATTTAATACAAAAGCCACATAAGCAATTCACATTAGGTATCTTCTTCAAACTTTACACTAGCATAAGATTTTATGCAATTTTCCAAGTTTAGGTATGGGAGGACCATCACAACACCTTATTAGGTGCGCCAGTACCCAAGTAGAGGAGTAGTATTGAGAAACCCATCAAAGTGTAAGTATAAGTGAATAATATGACATGGGGTTTACTTCATGGTCATGGTGTCATTGACATGCAAGGCCACATGTGAGGTTCATCTCCATGAGTGCCTTTATAGAGGGAGCACTTGGTGCATTGAGTTACCCTTTCCTAGGCAATGTTTCTTTCTGAACCCCTATTCTTACCTTTTGATACTCATTTAATGCTTTGCAAAACCATTTTTAGGTTTATGCATTTTTTTTCTGGGATTCAATTAAGTCCTTTTAGTTTGATATGCATTCAGTGCATTAGGACTTGGGGGTGATGGCCTCATATCGAGGGGCTAGAGCTCAAGTTGATCTTTGGATTTTGATTTATCATTTGTCATCCCATTTCATTTTCCATTCTTTTACTAGTTGTATCAACCTCGAGCATTCAAGCCCCTTCTTGTCATAGGAGGATGAAGGTACAAACCTTTTTGGGATACATGTAACAACCACTTCCAAAAGATAGGACAACATAAGGAATATGTATGGACGAGAATGGTATGTTAACCCTATCAAGGCCTTCTAGTAGTACCCATGTTCTCCAAGAGTGACAACATTGGACAAGGAAACATATGATGGCCACTAAGGTGAAACAAGGAAAAAAACATAACTTCCAAGCATCATGATCCATTATCTGACTTCAACCCATGATATTCACCTACATGTCTAATGCATTAAATGCAACACTTTGCATGAAACAATGACTAATGTACCTTGTGTGGTTGACAACTATCATTGGATGAACCATGCTGATCAAGTGGATGAGCTGAGTGATGATGGGGGGGTAGGCATTTGAGGGGCTGTTGTTTGTGGAGAATGTTGATCATCATCTCTAGGATCACTATATGCAATGTTGATAATGGAGAATGATCTCCTCTAGTTACCCCTATGTGAGAGGGGGTAGCAGGTTCGAGTTGCTCGACTAGTTGATCCGATGTTGCATTCCTATCAAGGTTCAACCTTTCAATCATCTTGATCACATCATCCAATTGAACCTCCTTGTAACACCCTGTTTCCCCCAGACTGTAAATATAACTGGACTGGCCAAGGACTATGGAAAACTCATAAGTATGAATATGTGATGTAAATGGGCCTGCAGGAAGAGGTCAATGAATGGGAATAATATTTTGAATTGATTGCAGGACTGTTGAGCGGGGATGTGCAGAAAAGAGACCACGATGGCGGTGGAAGGCTCCTGAAAAGGTGGCGTTAACTTCCACCCTGAATGAATACCGTATTTGGACTCCACTGGCCCGGAGAACCAAAAGTGGCTCACTGGCCCCTAAATTTAATGTCTCGCAGGCTGGTAGGTGGGCGGCTTGATGAGGGATGGGATGGTGAACTGCCCATCTGTAGAGCCGTCAGGCTTGATCGACACGAGGGTAATCGTGCCACACACAACCTCGCGAGAGGATATGGCGTATGGCAGAAGTGATGGAAGGGGGCAGACGCGAGGGGAACTCTGGCAATTTTTATGCAGAGTGAGTGATAGCAGGGAGGGAGGATTGCAACCTTCGCTCCTAGTCACTGGCAGACAGAGAGACGCAGTCTCAGAGCATCGTGGTCTCAGCTCGGGGGTGGATAGTGGTAAATCCTTTGGGATTCGCTGAGCCTACGGTTGGGTGGAAACAAGCACCCCTCTTAGTAGTCGCACCCACTTCTGGTGTTATTTCTGATAAGTGTTTTACATATATATTGCATCTTGAAATTCATAGAATGGTATATGTATATATAAGCTCATAGAACTGTGAAACTGTAAATGATTTCAGTGTTAGAATGTCGATGCAGTGTTTGAATGAATAGATATGTGCTTATAATAGAGGAAAACATTCATGATTTATGTTGATAAATGGAGTTGATTATGCATGAGCGGAACCAAGTTAGAATTCCAGTCCATTCCCGGGAATTTGTTTCCCTTTGTCTGTTTCCAGGAATGCCCTGGATTAGATCTCTTCCCAGAGATTCCCTTCTTAGATTGGCTTGTCAAGAACCTAGAAAAAGGACTTGGAAGTGCAAGTCTTAGCAACCCTGTATGAAGAGGAATGACCCTCTTCAAAATCCCAAAGTAGCAGCGCAAGGATAAGTATTGATCAACATATGAGATCCTGTCGGAGAGTCTGTAGTCATCCATGATCATTGAATCGAGGGAATAAACGAGCGTGTTAAGTGCCATGAACCCTTTTTCTTCTATCCTCGTGGATAGAGAGGAAATCTTGCCATCTGAAATCGCGATCCACGATATCCCGATGAGTTCTGAGTCATCCATAGCTGAGGACGCGTGTCAGGAGATCCAAAGAAGTCGAGCATCGGAGAATCGGGGTTTGCGAGAGCAAAGAAATATTGCCATCTGAAATCGCGATCCGCGATATCCTGATGAGTTCTGAGCCGTCCATAGTTGAGGACGCGTGTCAGGAGATCCAAAGAAGTCGAGCATCGGAGAATCGGGGTTTGCGAGAGCAAGGAAATCTTGCCATCTGAAATCGCGATCCGCGATATCCCAATGAGTTCTGAGCTCTCCATAGTTGAGGACGCGTGTCAGGAGATCCAAAGAAGTCGAGCATCAGAGAATCGGAGTTTTCGAACACAAATAAATCTGGTCATACGGAATCACGATCCGCGATTTACCGACAAGATAAGAACCGTCCATTGGGTGGAACACGTGTCAATAGATCCCGAAGAGTCGGAGTTCGGGGCATCGAAGTTTTTGGAGGTAAGAAACTCTCACACATTGGAATCGCGATCCGCGATATCCCGATGGGAGAGCCGTGTGGGCCACAACGAGAGATAGTGGAGGACAGGTGTTACCATATCGGGGTTCGGGACTTGGAGAGTTCTGTGAACTAGTGCAACGGGAATCGCGATATCCCGATACGCAATTTCCCGATTTGTCACAGGAGTGTGGGTCACAGTGGAGGACAGGTGTCGTACGCATTTTCGTATCGGCATATCGGGAGTCGGGGATCCATGAGGCAAGTTGCATTCGGCATTGCAAACCCCGAAATCCCAATGGGAAGTTATACAGCTGCGGTCATATGGTTAGTGGTCACATGGACCATAGTATAGTCAAGAGGGCTAGCCAGTGTAGAGGCGCGTCAGGAGGTCATGTGGACCGAAAGGTCTAGTCTAGGGGTCTAGCGGAAGCTGACGTCATATCGGGATATCGGGGATTCCGAGGACAAAGAGTTTATGTATTCCAACGTTGTGATATTCGAAACCCCGATGGACAGAAGAGATTCTTTCGGAGGATCTCTGGTTCTGTCCTGACCGTTAGATGTGGCAACAAGACGTTAAGTTAAGCTAGTGCACGGTTATGCTATGGGATAAGCAACGAGTAGATCTGGACGATCAGAGTCCACCCGCCCAGATCTACGACTGAGGATGCATTCCAGAGCCCCCTTTCCATTCTATCTTTAATGAGGGGGGGGGGGTCTGGAATTGGACATGCAACTCTCGAACGGTCGATATTTACTCACCATGATCAACGGCTTCCCAGTATATTCCGGACCCCCCTTGCCATTCTACCTTTAATGAGGGGGGGGGTCTGGAATAGTGTGGCGTGTGAAGTGGGGCCCCTCCTGTCAGGATGACCACCGTGTCGCATATCCCTCTCCCCACCTGTATTACACCCAAACATGCGACGGGGCTTGTTCCCATTGGCAGATTCTCTACCCCCGATGAGGTTTATTCCTATTGGTCACCCGCTGATCCCGTGGGATTTTAACCCTATGGGACGTACGTTATCCCTGGCGGGCTTCGACAGTCGCAGAGTCGAGCGTGTAGATATTATTGTGGCGCTGAAGCGCGAAATACCAAAGACGCTGCGTTCAACCTGAACCAGGAATATGTCCCACGATCACACGGGAACGAAGTAGGAGAGAGATAGAGCCAGCTTACGCTAGACCTCCTTGGTTATTTAAGGACTCGAGTCCGACAGAAGACCGAAAAAATTTGAAATAGGTAGTGGGTGTGTTACAAAGTGGTATCAGAGCATGGTTACAACACTCAGCCTGATTGGGCTCATGCACGAGTCGCGCATAAACTCCATTCGAAGCACTCCTATGAGGAGTAACCCCTTGACTTAACTATCTTGTCCAGGATTAAAAAAAACTTGGAATATGAAAACCCGACTGTGTATGCACGTGAAAGAGTTATGAAATTATGCACAAATTATAAAAATAATTTAACTCTCGACTAATAACCAACATTTGTCTTTTCACTCAAGCGGACGATCAACTGCGGGAATCTACAGACGCAGAGTATGGTGACTCACCAAGAGGTGGGAGAAGGCTCCCACAACAGAGACGAAGAGTCTGATGAGAGAAGAGAAATAGGAACCCCTCCAGACCTAGCCGAGACTGTGAGGAGTCTCATGGTTGAATTGCAAAGCTGCAAGGCCGATAATGAAAGGATGATGAGAGAACAAGAAAAGCAAACCGAAATTAATGCAGTTCTACTGTAGATCTTATCCGACCTATAGCGAAAAATGCAACATGAACCTGATATGCATAATCGTGGTCGTGTCAGTGGTCACACTGAGAGAAGCACATCCAGAAAGGTCCACCCCAGAGGTAAAGGACCAGTGCCAGATGATTCCACTGAGAAGGAAGCTGGCGATTCAGAAGGCTCTTCTAGCAGGAAGACCAGTTCCTATTCTCAAAAGAAATAGAAGAAGCAAAAGAATTCTAAGGGTCACAAATTTGAGGAATTCAGGAAGGCCAAACCTCCCTCCTTCGATGGCGAGATAAAGAAGGGAGAGGAAGCCGAGGCTTGGCTACTTGGACTGAAGAATTATTTCAGAGTCCATGATTTCTCAGAGAACTTGAAGGCCCGAGTGGCCACTTTCAATCTGAACGGAAAGGCTTCCATCTGGTGGGAATACCTTAAGAATATGAAAGGGGTCCACGAGGAGGACCTGTCTTGGAAACGGTTTGAGAAATACTTCCGGAAGAAGTATTTGTCGGAAAGGTATTTCAACGAGAATGCTAAAGAGTTTTATGAACTCAAACTGGGACAACTTACTATGGAGGAGTATGTCGATAAATTCTCTTACTTATTGAGGTATGTACCCTACATCAAAGCAGAGAAGGCGAAGGCACAACGCTTCATCAGTGGGCTACCCAAGGAATACCGGAACCAAATTGAATTTGATGAGCCAAAGACCTTAGAAGACACTATAAGAAAGGCAACATATTGTCATGAACAATATGAACATCGAGCAGAATCTCGTGGAGACTGGAAACAAAAGAATGGTTCCAAATTTCAGAAGAAAGGGAGAAAATTCTCGAGATTTAAAAACTACAAGAAGAACCACAGAATGAACTTTCCAACCCGGAGTGTACTCCAACAGAACTTTCCCTCGGCGGACGGAAATAAAACTTCTGGACCTATAACAGTAAAGACTGATAACCCAAAGAGAAAACCTTTGGAATGCTGGGATTGCAGAGGAGATCATCTTCGGAGAGACTGTCCACTCCGACAACAGAATAGTCAGAAAATTTATAACATGCAGGAATCTACCACAGTCAATGATGTGGCAAGGAGTGTGCCACAGATCTATGTAGCCTTGGATAATAACCAAGCTGATCACCAAGCTTCAGTGGTGGAAATAGAAGGTATGATCTTCAACCATCTGGTATCTGTTTTGATTGACCCTGGTTCAAATTTGAGTTATATAGCCCCTAAAACTGTTGATAAGTGTAATCTACAGCCACCAAAGCAAACTAAACCATGGTTGGTACAGTTAGCCACTGGCACCAAAAGAAAGGTGGTAGAGGCCATACCAGCTTGCCAAATAATGTTGGGTGAATTCCCCACCCAAGCAACCCTTAATGTATTACCCCTGGGGTCATACGACCTGTTGATTGGTATGGACTGGTTGGCCGCCCATAAATCCAAATTGGACTGTTACCATAAAACTTTGGAATGTGTGAGCATAGAAGGAAAAAGGATAACCCTCCAAGGGATCCGAAAACCGGTCTCGGTGAGACAAATCTCAGCCCTACAAATGAGAAAGTATTGCTGAAAGGGGTGTCCCCTATATGCAATACAGGTGTTGGAAACAATCGAAGGTGCTAAACCAAGCCCCAATGATCACCCTATTCTAAGAAAATACCGAGATGTGTTTCCAGAGGAAATACTGGGTCTACCTCCGAGAAGAGACATTGACTTCTCAATAGAACTTGCACCAGGAGCGGTGCCAGTGTCTAGAACACCCTACCGGATGAGCATGCCTGAGTTAGTCGAACTCAAATTGCAATTGAAAGAAATGATGGATAAGGGTTATATTCGACCCAGCGTGTCCCCCTGGGGAGCACCGGTCCTGTTTGTGAAAAAGAAGGATGGCACCCTTAGACTATGTATAGATTACAGACAACTTAATAAAGTAACCATAAAGAACAAATACCCCTTGCCCAGGATCGATGATCTATTCGATCAGTTGGGAGGTGCGTCTGTTTTCTCAAAGATTGATTTGAGGTGAGGATACCATCAAGTCCGAATCAAGGGTGAAGACATCCATAAGACCGCTTTCCGGACACGGTATGGTCATTATGAGTTTTTGGTAGTACCATTTGGGTTAACCAATGCCCCTACTACTTTTATGTGCTTAATGAACAATATACTCGGTAAATTTCTAGATAAATTTGTACTAGTTTTTATTGATGATATCTTAATCTACTCTAAGAGTAGAGAAGAACATGAAGAGAATCTTAGAATTGTGCTGCAAGTGCTAAGAGAGCATCAACTCTATGCTAAATTCAACAAGTGTGACTTCTTCCAGAAGCAAATACACTACTTGGGACATGTTCTGTCCAAGGAAGGGGTAGAAGTAGACCCTGACAAGATTAGGTCTATCATGGAATGGACTACCCTAAAGGATGTCTCAGATATTAGATCCTTTATGGGATTGGCGGGATACTATAGGAGATTTATAAAAGATTTTTCCAAGATTGGTTGTCCAATCACTGCCCTCCAAAAGAAGGAAACAAAATTTCTGTGGACACAGCAATGTGAAGAAAGATTTCAAACCTTGAAACATCTACTAACCCATGCACCTGTGTTGAAAATCGCTGACCCAGAAGATGACTTCCTTGTGTGCACAGATGCCTATAAAGAAGGGCTTGGAGGAGTCCTTATGCAAGAAGGAAAGGTGATCTGCTATGAATCCCGAAAATTGAATGAACATGAGGTCAACTATGTGACTCATGATCTAGAATTAGTTGCCATAGTGCATGCCTTAAAAATGTGGAGGCATTACCTCCCGGGAAGGAAATTTGTGCTTATGACAGATCACTGTGGATTACGGTATTTGTTTGACCAACCCAAGCTCAATACTAGACAAGCTAGATGGATGGCCCTCCTTAGCGAATTTGATTTTGAAATCAAACACATCAAAGGGAAGGAGAATAGGGTGTCCGATGCCCTTAGCAGAAGCATGAGAACAATTCACCTGGCCGCGGTGAGTACCTGCGAGACAGACGTCAAGAACAGAGTCAAGGAGGTACAAGAAACAGATTCCTTCGTCCTAAATGTGACCCTGTACCTACAGCATGACCCCGCTGGAGTAAAATACGAAGGCTATCAGACGACCGAAGGAGGTCTACTCACCTATAGAGATATACTGTACATTCCCAATTGTGACGACTTGAAGAGGTTCATCATGGATGAACTACATAAAAGACCCTACACTAGTCACCCAGGATACCAGAAAATGATTACTGCCACCCGAAAACAATTCTACTGGTCAGGATTAAAGAAGGACATAGCCAAATATTTGGCCCAATGCATAGAATTCCAACAGGTTAAAGAAAAACATCGACACCCAACAGGACTATTACACCCTTTACCCATCCCAGAATGGAAATAGGAAACCATCTCCATGGATTTTATCACTGGATTACCAACTTCAACCAAACAGAATGACGCCATTATGGTGGTGGTGGATAAACTGAGCAAGTCTTCTCATTTCATCCCCATCAAATCGACCTGCAAGGCGATAGATATCGCACAGGTATTCATGAAAGAGGTATTCAGACTGCACGGTATGCCGAAATAGATAATATCTGACAGAGACACAAAATTCACTTCCAAATTCTGGAAATCACTGATGACGGGTTTAGAGACCAAATTATTGTTTAGTACTGTCTATCACCCTCAAACCGATGGACAGACAGAAAGAGTAAATCAGATATTAGAAGATATGTTAAGGATGCATGTGATGCATCAGCCCAGGAAATGGGAAGACTACCTGCCATTGGTAGAATTTGCCTACAACAACGGCTATCAAG
>ML779389.1:98586-114244 GCA_009831015.1 Picea engelmannii
GGGTCCGGAATAGTGTGGCGTGTGAAGTGGGGCCCCTCCTGTCAGGACGACCACCGTGTCGCATCTCCCTCTCACCACCTATATTACACCCAAACATGTGACGTGGCTTGTTCCCATTGGCGGATTCTCTACCCCCGATGAGGTTTATTCCTATTGGTCAGCCGCTGATCCCGTCGGATTTTATCCCTATGGGACGTACGTTAGCCCTGGCGGGCTTCGACGGTCGCAGAGTCAAGCGTGTAGATATTACTATGGCACCGAAGCGCGAAATACCAAAGACGTTGCGTTCAACCTGAACCAGGAATATGTCCCACGATCACACGGGAACGAAGTAGGAGAGAGATAGAGCCAGCTTACGTTGGACCTCCTTGGTTATTTAAGGACTCGAGTCCGGCAGAAGACCGAAAAAATTTGAAATAGGTAGTGGGTGTGTTACACTCCTATTATGATGAGGTGGTTGGATCTTCTACATGAGGAGGAGATGGCACTTCAAAAGGAAATTCCAAAGATTGGTCCAAGATATGGACCCCCCCTTCAAGATGTAGAATCTCATCATAAAACTCATGATATGTCTTTTATGTGGGTAAATCTATCAAGATGATCACGTTGCCGCTCAATAGTCTTGTCATTTTTAGTGGATTCACGAAAAATGACATCTATATAAAGAACAAACTTTTTATTTAACTCATTGTAAAGATGATATGCCTTAGTGGTATTTGAGTTCTCCAAGAAAATGCACTTTCGACTCCTTGCACCTAGTTAGTTTATTTGCTCCTTAGGAACTAAGGCATAACAAGTGAAACCAAAGACCCTGAAATGCCTCACCAAAGGAATGTTTCCATACCACATTTCACAAGGATTTTTTTTCTCAAGAGCATGATATGGAAATTTGTTTCTCACATACACACAAAACTGCATCAACCCAAATCATCGACTTCACATTTTTAAAAAATAACATCGAACGTACCATATTCAAGAGTGTCATGTTTATTCTTTCTACTACACCATTTTAACGAGGATTGTAGGGAATAATGGTTTAATGCTTGATTTCATGTTGGAAAATAAAGATTTCAAACTCATTAGAAGTGTATTCCCCTCCATTATCAATATGAAGAGTGCCCATACGAGATTAAGCTTCATTTTCAATCCATAGATGAATTTTTTTATATGTTTCAAATGCTTGATATTTTTGTTTCAACAAATAAGCCCAACACATCATGGTGTAGTCATTAATAAAATTCATTATATATTTATTACCAGAGGCATATGCAACAAGCATAAGGCCACACAATTCAGAGTGTATGAACTCTATCTTTCTACATGCTCTTGAAGTGGAATCATGAAAACACTGCTTGCTGTATTTACCAAGGACACATGCCTCACATTGCTTCAAGTTCCTTGGAATGGTAGGAAAACCAAAAACACCATTTTTCTCCAACATACGAAGACTATCACAATTGATGTGCCCAAATATAACATGCCACAAGAGACTAGATGACAATGCTCCTTCATCATGGTGAGAGAGGTATGCAAGATTCTATCCCCTTGCAGAGGTCTCTTTCAACTTCAACAATTTCTCATCCTCCCATCCTGTCATGACGACCATGTTGTTGGAAGACTTCCTTATTTCAATTTTCCATCAAACAAATGAATAGAATGGCCTTGTTGTTCATTGTGCACAAGAGACAACAAGTTCCCCTGTAACTCATGAAGATATAGAATAGTATGCAAAATAAAATTTGGGAATGTAGGCAATTTGAGTTTGATGGTGAAAATTCTCGTAGGTTTGAAATTGGAACCATTTGCAAAGTTTACTGCACCTTCTACATTGTCATTCAATTCTTCAAAGAAGTCTCTTTGAAAATTTCTGTTACAAATGCACCAATTTCAAGCAACCAAGCATCTCTTGAAGAAGTTTTGAACACATCTTCATTTATGCCAATATTGTAGTGAGCAATAACAAATTGAGCGGGTTTAGAAGCATTAGCTTTTCCTTCCTTTTGTTTTTGCTTGTCTTTGATCTTCTTCCCTGGGATCCTAAATGTATTTTCCTTATGTCCATTCTTTCCACAACGAACACACTAAATATTAGGTCTCTCACCATGATTTTTCCTACCTCTAAAACACTTCTTTCCACTTAGGGTTTCCATGGTGGTATACAATTTCTCATTCTTCGCGGTTAGTTGCTCCAGTTGGGATTCTTGAATTTTCAGTTCCTATGAAATCCTTGTTATCTCTCCTTGCATTCTATCTTGCTCAGGCTTCAACAATCCAATATCCTTATCCAAGTCCTCTGTAAGAGCCTTCGCCTTAGAAAATTCATCTATGTGGGCTGCAATATTTGTGTTCAGCTCATTGATTATTTCTCTAAGCTTTCGATTTTCTACACTCAAACGTCAACTCCTATTGGAACAACCCTTGGACATCATGGGACAATCAAGGGTATTGTTGGAACAAAACCTCTAATAATATGAATAGTGAAGACTACGGTCTATAAGTGCCATTGACCTTCCAAAATGCATGATATTCCTCCTCAAGCCTACAAGTTTCCAAATTGAAAAGGGATTTTTACAATTTTTGGCATTTCCAAAGCATGTCTATAACTTTTGATTGCACATTCAACACTGTCAAGCACAATTTTGGAATCGAGAGATTGAAAATTAGAATAATACATGAACATTAAGAGATTGATTTGTTGTCTTCTGGTCGTAACTGTGGCACTGCCCAACCAATGCATTGACTGGAACCTGCTCAACACCTTTGTCACCATTGATGCAGTGCAGAGAAATTCACCCAATTTTTAAAATTTTTGGGGGTCGAATTCCACTCCGAGAGCTTGAAATGCTCTCCAAATGGAGGTGAAAACCTTTGATAAAACCATTTGAATTCAAAATTAATGAACGAAAACTTGATATTGGGCAAATGAGAGGCCGCGGGAAAGGTCAAAACCACGAACTTGTAAAGGAATAAACTAAGTAGCTTGCAATTGCCAACACTAGTTCCACCACATATTTAACTAGGCAATGTTAAATATGGACCAGATCCTTATTAGCAGAGAGAAAGGGAACACTAGAGACATGGTCATACTCCTTTCAAACCTCCTTCTAGGGTTTGTAAAGAGCCTTTACTTAGGCACGTATCTCTGGTTAAAGAGAAAAGGAAAGAGTACATCGACAATAATTGCCCGAGTGAGCCTTACAGTCTTGTTGAAGTTGAAAGGGATTTCCTATGTGATAGAAAACACTACTCAAGAATCCACGAGGGAGACGGGAAGCATCTCCAAATCATGGACTTATAAAAAACACCAAAGCTTTGATGTACCACTGACATGTTAGGGATGAATAACGACAAGCATTAAAAATATTTATTGATGTGGGTGATGGGTGTTCTATATGCATTAAAAAGACACTTAAAAACCCTTAATTAAATTGTCAACTCGGGGTAAGTAAACTTAGAGTTGTAGAAAAATATATGCCAAAGGTAGAAGGCTGGTAGGAGTATAATATAACTAATGAAGGTAACTATCTAAGCTTAATCTACTCAAGCAAAACTATCCAATGAGCAAACCCTACTAAGCAAAATGAAACTAGGTAACCTAAGTACTTTTGGGTCAAGGGTCGATGGATAGTTCCTAAGAAAACAAATGAGAACTCTGTGTAAAGAAAACTAGTTTAACAATAAGTAAAAGAAAACTACTAAGCATAATAAGAAAATGACAAAGGCAAACTTCTTTAATTTTCCAACCTACATTCAATGAGCAACTATCCTATGAAAGAAAATAAATAAGCAAATAATAAAAAACATCTATCTAACCTATTAAAGCAAATAGACAAGTAAGAAAAGACACCTAACTAACCTACTAAAGCAAAAGACAAGTAAGCAAAGGCAACTAACTAACCTACGAAAGCAAAAGACAAGTAAGCAAAGGAAACTAACTACTGCAAGCAAAAACTTCTCATTGAACAACTATCTAGCCTAAGAGGCAAGCAGACTAAATGCCTAATGAAAAACTATTTCTCTTGCATGAAAGGAAATTTAAATGCTCAATTCAATGCATGAAAGGAAATCTAGTCTATTGAGAGCAAGAAAGACTAACAACTAATTCTTGAGCAAACTGCTATCTAATCTATTAAAGCAAAGCCTATCTATCCTACAACAACAAATAAGACTATTTCCTAAGCTATGAAAGCAAGAAACTATATCTATGAAAGTAGGAAAACTATTCTTTTAACTTATGACAATTCAAATATAATGTTGGTGGTTGTGTGAATGCCTTCGGTGGTGACGGATGATATCTCGATGACACTTGACAACAAAGGACAATTCCAATGGTATAAGCTCAACACTAATCTCGATGGAAAAATGAAAGGTGTGGAGTAAACAATCCAATGAAAACTTAGCCATGATAAAAGTAATGTTAAATACCCTACATATTCATGTATAAACCATCAACAACATAACGAGATCATCATTATTTAACTACGAAATTTAATTGCATTTTAATCTATGAAAGGAAATTGCGTAAAAGAAAACTATGCTATGTCTACTCTATCCATTCAAACTGCAATAAAGAAATAATTAAAAACATAAATTAAAAACTGATATTAAAAAGTAAATTAACAATCTATATTAACCAACAACTAATTAAATGAAATCTATATAAAATCGAAGTAAACAAGCTGTAACTAAAAACTGGAATTAAATCTATCCATCCATCAATCCTCATCAAAGAAAACCCAAATTAAAACTATGTTCTTTTCTAATTAAAAATCTGTTCTAAATGCCCCCGGGGGGGCAGCTCAATTGGCAAGTGCCGTGAAAATGCAGTTCCATGAGGTTTCGAGTTCAACTCCCCCCGACTTACCTTGTGTGCCGCGTAAGGGGCATCGTGGGCACACCTGGAGGTTATAGTGGTAGCGGTTGGATAACAAGGCCACGTGTAACGCGAGCACGTGCCCAACTAGTTGCTGATTCCTCCAGACAAAAAAAAAAAAAAAAAAAACTGTTCTAAACTTGACCGTAAAATTATAAAAGAAAGCATCATTTAACATCTAATTTGCACACGGGGTTAGTATAAAGAGAGAGAGAGAGACTTTCTAATTGCACACATGGTTAGTATAGAGACTTGCAAGCCTATTCCTAATCTATAAAATCAACACATGCTAACACATATCATCATCTAACCTGCAAAAGAAAAGCAAGACAATTAAGCTACAACAAATTAATTAACTAAATAAAAATATACATGTACAAGAAATAACAAAGAGTAATTAAACTAGTAATTGCATAAACAAACATAAGAACAATCACCAGACTGCTGGTGCCCCCCCCCAACAAGTCGTGGATACCTCCTACAAGCACACCACGAACTTAACAAGGCGAATTCGCTATGAAAGCTTAAAAACATAGCTCTGACACAATTTTGGCAATGTAAAATATCAAAACAGAGAAAAACGAATTTGTCTCTAATCTAATGGCTCTTCTACTTGGTTAACAATCTTATGACCATCCTATCAGTATTTATAAGCTTACATAACAAGTGGTCGACCACAGGAGGGTCGAACCACTTCTAATTTCGACAAATTACAATAAATGATGTCCTATCTGACAAAACATAGCAAGCCAATAATCACCCTCTTTGGACAATTGAAACTGAGTTGTCTGGAGTTCAATAGCTGGAGGGGGCTATCATGAGGAAAACCCATGTTCCCGATTCACCCAACATTGGACGCCAATGCCATAATCACAAACTCGCCTTCCATTTCTGTGCAATACTGAGTGCTGGAATGAGTGCCAGATTGGGTACCGAAACGAATGCTGGAACGAGTGTCGGAACTAGAAACATGGTGCGTTTTGCCCTATAACATAAAAAAAACATGAATTAACTCTTGGAAGCATAAAAACATGATGGATTATACTTGATACAATAATTAAACATGAGTTACACATACCTTATGGCGATCATACCATTTTATAAGATCAAAATTGTATAATAACTATTATAAAAATGATCATATCTCGAGCCCAACATTACCCCCACACTTACGATTTTGCAGGTCCCACTGCAAACAAAAAGAAGTTACCCCTCGTGACTAGGCTTGCTGAGGAGGATCAGATTTGGAAGCCTCTCCTTCTTGCTATGTAGACTTAGCCTTGTGCCTCTTGTGTTGCTTTAATTGTGCTCTGAGGCTGCGGTTAGATTTATTCATTTCATCAACCAACCGCTGAAGGGAGTTGACCTTTGCCTAAAGGACTGCATTGTCATGATGAAGGTGTACATCTACTGTCTTCCTCTCTTCCAACTGTTGGAGAAGCTCATGGTTTTCTTTTTGTAGCTGCTCTATGGTTGGAACATAATCAATGATCCCTGAGGAAGGCTTAGATCCTTTGAGGGATGTGGAAAATCTATCAGTTTAAGGATCTAGATTGGGCACGGGTGAAGTAGGAGTGATGGGATATCGGTAAGGTGAGGTAGGTTCTGATTTTGTTTTCCTTAGTTGCTCTAATCCATCTGCAAAGACTTCCCTAAGTTTCTTATGAGGGCTCTCAAGGTCGGAGGATACTTGGATCGGATCTGAAGCAGGTGGAGGTTTTGCATAAGGTTTGATTCTTGTGTTCCGGGTACTCTTCCGAAAGGGTCCTTTACCAAATCAATTGGCTCCCCTCTTGTTTGTAGGAATGATGGGAAATTCTTGCTGCATTACTTCTTGGATCTTTTTAGGTGTAGGATCAAGAGAGAGTGAAGGCATTGGGGGGTCAACAATAGGCTTCTTTTGGTCTTTGCTCTTGGTCTTTTTACCCAATGAAGAAGTAGGGATATCAACAAGATTTTGGTATTGTTCCGACAAAGAGAGGGTTTGTGCAAGGGAGTTTGGAGTTCTTGGAGAGTGAGGCTTGGATGGAGAGATAGTTTTTAGGCTAAGTGGATTTTTGCCGGTCTTATCTGTCAAGTGAGGGTTTGCAAATTGGTAGATAAAGGCATCCCAGTTTTGCCCCTGTTTCTCTAACTCGACTAGAACAGGGAGCTTGATCAAGCCATGGTGGAAGAGACTGTTGTGGGGATTAGTCACATTTTTCCTCACTTGAGAGGACATCTTCTCTAATCTTTTGAGAAAATAGAAGGGGAAGTTTAAGGGTTTGTTGAACATAAAATGAGCTAGCAATCTAGAATGACAAGCTTTGAAAGTAGAGTATCTACCTTCACATGTAATTAACCTTGTGATGACGATGAGGGGATTGACCAATTCTGCCTTTATCCACTCCTTAGCATACCCTTTTGCTCTTGAAATGCTCTCGAATTCAGGGCTTAAACACCCTGTTATAACTTGAGCGCAACAATTGGTGGTTTTTGAACCATCTATCTCCCATTCTTGGGAGCTTTGTTGCAACAACAATGTAATCTTCTGTGACTTCAAAGGTGAGAGACCCTACATGTGCTGTCTTACCATCAAAACCAACTGCAAATTGCATAGAGAGGCCATCATTGTGGCCCTGCAAGCTAGACAAAAATGGTCCCCAGCCTGTGCACAAAAACACCTCCATGCACTATGCAAATTCGGGAATGGCAAACAAGTCTACATAGGAGGAGGGTTCGTATCTCCTGGGAATTGTGACAGACGTAAATTTAACCAAGCAAGGGTGAAATTGAGCCAAGCAATGACACGGATTTAGCACAGGCCGAATGCGTTTTGAACAGAGGATGAGATGGCAGAGGTTGGGCGTGATTTCTTAACGCAGAGGAGAGAAAATAGCAAGGGAAAATGAGATAATAGAGTGCCCAGCCCGATTTTGGATGCACTTAAGGTGGAGTAAGTTACACACATGTGTGCGCGGGCTGCCATGTGTGAAGAATTTGAATTCAAAGGCTCAACTTGGAGCAATGTACTGGTGCGTAATTAGATCAATGTCCAAGTCTTTTGACTTGGACATTTGATCATAACCATATGAAGCATATTTTAATCAATGCTTGCAACCAATTTAATTGAATATAAGTGAATTCTGGTTACTTGGAATCTAGGACAATTAATGGTGTGTAATTCACATGGCACCTTATTCGACACCTCATACGACACTTCATTCGGTACCTCATACAGTAATTCATCCGGTACCTCTGTGTTAAGTGCATTTTCACCTCTTATAATGGATAGCCTGCAACTTTGAAGTGTCTTTGACAACCACAGTAGTTTATGAGTAGGGGAAGAATGCTTCATGCTCACTCATTCTTCTTGCATATGACATAAAATGTCAAAAACCTATAATGAACAAGTTATAGCAAGCATAAAATGTATTGTCAAACCTACAATATGCAACTTGTAATGAAACGATAAACCGATAAAGAGTGATCTGTTAATTATGTGTTTAGTAATTTATAGCACACATGAGTTTAAGCATTTCAAAAATAACATGACTATCACTGTAATAACCTGTATCATAAAAATAATACAAAAATTCTTGCAAAGATCACTTCTCTAGGCAATGGTCATTTGTCAGTTCATGAACCCCTCCCCCACACCTAAGTATTTTGACACCTCATAATCAAAAGTATAGGAAACTAGTCAGTATCCCCCAATAGCCGAATATTTATAGTATGTCAAGTGTAAAGATAAAATTTCACAGCTTGGTCTGACGAGACAGTTAGAAGATGGCCCCACCTATAGGATAAGAGATCCTATATATAGATAAGAAGAGTTAGGCAAGAGAGTTTCAAGATAGTCTTAGAGTCATTTCCCAATGGCAAGTTTATGAGATTCATTAACCTTAGCTTAACCACACATAATCCTTGTCATCTTTGTCTGCAAGTAATGCCGTACATCAAGACAAGTTTAGATTTATTATTTATTTTTGTCAGATTATCATCCTCGCTAGGTAGAATGCCCCGCTGCCAGCAAGCTTGTTCAGTACTCCGACGAGTTTACCTAGTCATACCATAGGCCGGTACCCGCTGCCAGCAGACCTGTTCAGTATCCCGACGGGTTAGCCTCTTAAACTCTTAGAGACTGGCCCTCCATCTTTTAAGATTTTTAATATAAGATTGCTTATGCAAGAAGATTGGGGGACAACTCTGAAAACAACTTTTTCTTTCTCTTTTTTTTTTTACTTGGGATGGTATTTATGTTAGAGGATGAATTTACGTTATACTTTTTAGTGGTTGTCTTGATGTAAGGGGTACTTAAGCGGACATGACCTATCTAAATATATGATATAATCAATCTATTTAGTGTGTAGTGGATGGTACCATTGAGAAAGAACAAAAAGGTATCTCTAGGCTCAACTTGATTTCTTCTTTTATAGTTATTGTGATGTTTCCATGACTAACTGCTAATTGGACCTCCTTGTTACTCTTTGATAAAGACACTTGACTCACTTACTCAGGTTTCTTAGAAAAATTGTACAAGAGACCTCTAGGCTTGATAGTTATTCCTTATATAGTGGTGAAGAGTTTCAAGAGAAACTACTTTAGAATGCCTTAAAAATGAGAATGTTTGTAAAAATATGGCTAACTACAGTAAGTCAATATGCATTTGATGCTTTAGTAGACACAAAAGTCAAGTATAACAATATTTTGAAGAAAGATCCTTGAACTGTGTACTCCCGGTGAAATAAATACTTACAGAAACCTCTAGAATTGCCTTATTAACAAAATTCAAAACTATTTACATATGTACAGTAGGAAATTCAAAAAAAATTTCAAGAAAAAGGGGGGACTTCCCTATCTACTAAGGCCAATGCCTTGTCAGCTAACATGACCTGTAGAAAATCCTCTTTGGAAATAGGCTTATGATAAAATTTAAGTTAGTGTCGATTTACCACAAAGGAGACTTGTCCATCGTCAATTGTTTTAATTTTTACAGCTCCATTGTCATATACAATGTCTACTTCATAAGGGCCCAACCAATGGGTGGTAAGTTTTCCTTTGAAGGTTTTGAATCGGGAATCAAACAACAATGCCCAATCACCAGGCTGGAAGTGCTTCTTCTTAATAAACTTGTCATGCCACTTGCTCCTCTGGTTTTGGACTAATATCGTCCATTGGATGGCATCTTGGCTGATTTCATCCAACTCATTCAATTGTAGGGCTCGTTTATTTTGAGCCTCATCCAGGTTCAATCCTAACTCTGCGGAAATACGGAAGGTCCTTACTTGGAATTCTATAGGTAAAAGTACTTGTTTTCCGTACACGAGCTCATAAGGGGTATGCCCAGTGGTATTCCTCCAGGTAGTCCGGTATGCCCACAAAGCCTCTGGGAGCCTATCATCCCAATCCCGGTGATGTAACTGAACAATCTTGGTCAAGATGGATTCCAGAACTTTGTTTGTGGATTCTACCTGTCCATTGGCTTGCAGGTGGTATGGAAAAGATTTACGGTGTTTAATCCCATATTTCTCTGTTAGCTCTTTCATCATCTTGGAAGTGAACTGAGTGCCTTGGTCGGTAACAATTTCACGAGGGACACTGAAGCGGGTAAAGATGTATTCATAGATAAATTCGACAACAAACTTCTCTGTAGCCCTAAATAGGGCTTTTGCCTCTACCCTTTTGGTGACATAGTCCGTACAAACTTGGCAGCATCTTTGAAAATGCTAGGCCAATAGTAACCTGAATGTAATACATTATATACTGCGCGTTTGTCATAGAAATGGCCACCACATGGTCCATCATGACAACTTCGTAGTATATCAGGTACCTCTTCCTCTTAGACACATCTACGAATAATCAAATCAGGACCTGTGTAAAAAAGATCATGACCAACCTAAGAGTAATTAACACTATGTGTAATAATTTTCCACTTTTCATGAGGTGAAAAATGAGATGGTAACTTCCTAGTGGTCAGATAGTTTTCCATATCCGCAAACCATGGGGTATTGACAGAAAGGGAAAATAGGTGCTCATCTGGGAAACTATCTTCTACAGGGATATCATCATCCTCATTTTTTATTCAGGAAATAAAGTCAGCTACTACATTATCCTTTCCAGGTCGTTCAAGCACAGTGATATTAAATTCTTGCAATAACAAAAGCCACCTGGTCACTCGACCATTCGTTATAGGTTTGTTCATGATGAACCTAATGGCAGAATGATCAGTGTGTACAAATAATTCATAACCTGTAATGTAATGACGAAAATTGTTAATAGCATGAACAACTGCCAATAACTCTTTCTCGGTGACTGTGTAGTTTAAATCGACAGGGGACAAGTTCTTGCTTACAAAATAAATGGCATAGGACTGTTGGTCCTCTTTCTGCCCTAATACCCCTCCTATTGCGGTGTTGGAGGCATCGGTGGATATATGAAATGGGAGAGTCCAATTGGGCCCTCTAAGAACTGGTGCCACATACAACTTAGCTTTCAGGGTTTCGAAGGAAGTTTGACACTGCTTAGTCCAAACAAAATCAACATCTTTTATCAATAATCCAAACATAGGTGCAAAAATATTTGTAAAATTTTCAATAAACCGCCGGTAATATCCGGCATGTCCAAGAAATATTCTCACCTCTTTCTGAGTCTTGGGGGGTGGAAGTCTAATAATGACCTCAATCTTTGAAGGATCGACTTTTATTCCTTCATATGAAACATGATGTCCTAGAACCACTCCTTCAGTTAACAACATTTTTCATTTTTCATGACTTAGGGATAGGTTCATTTCCTGGCATATGATGAGGATTTTTTCTAAGTTGTCTAAGGCTTCCTGGTAAGTGTTGCCATAGACTGTGAAGTCATCAATGTAGACTTCCACACAATCATGAATAAGATCAAAAAATATCCCTAATACTGCTCGTTGAAATGTGGCATGAGCATTACACAATCCAAATGGTAAGACCCTATAGGAAAAGGTGCCCCACGGACAAGTAAAGGTAGTCTTGTCCTGGTCCTTAGGTGCTATAAGAATCTAGTTGTACCCGCTGTACCCATCTAGAAAGGAGAAATACTTCTTTCCAGACAAGGTATCTAGAACTTGGTCAATGAAAGGAAGAAGAAAGTAGTCTTTCAGAGTGGCCTTGTTAATTTCCCAGAAATCAACACAAATTCTCCATTTCTCGGTTACTTTCTTTGGAACCACTACAAGCGGGGATACCCACTTACTATCAGAGATGGGATAGATAAATCCGACATTTAGCAACTTTTGAATCTCCTCCTTGACTATGTCTTTGAGTTCTAGGTTCATCCTTCTCTGGGGCTGCCTAATGGGTATCACTTCCCTCTGGGTATATATGTGATGGATGCATGTGTCAGGGTGTATACCCTTCATGTCAGTGTATTCCTAGGCAAATTCTCCTGATTGTTCTTTAAGGATATCTACTAACTGTTTATGTTGATCTGTATCTAGCCTGGAGTTTATATGTAAAAATTTCCCTAGACTAATCTCGTAGGGCATAGTATAAGACATGGCAGACTCATCTATTTTGGAAATAAAAGATGTCGAAGACAAAATGGATGGGTCTAATTGTTCTTGAAATTCTTCCCCAAACTAGTACTCAAATTGGGGAAAATACTATGGAAAATCCACACATGTAATAACATAAATGAATTGGTTTAGCACATTTTCTGTTGTGTGCTCCTGAAGTTCCCATGCATGGTCACTTGGCAATACGGGTTCTTCCCAGTCTTTGTTCTCATATGGACATTCAAGCCACCATAGAGTCTCCATAATAGGTTGAGATGGAGGGTAAATGGCGAGCTTCTGGATAGAGAGACCATTTGAGATGGTCATTTCTCCTTCTCTACAACCAATAAGTGCATTGGCTATGGCTAGCCAAGGTCTTCCCAAAATAACGGGATGGCCTCTGGCAGGATCCTTTGAATGAATGACAAGAAAATCTATGGGGTACTCCCACGAGGCTAAAGTAACCATGACATCATCTAAAATCCCTTCAGGTATAACCCTAGTCTTATCTGCTAATTCCAAAATGGTTGTGGTAGGCCTAAGAAGAGGTTGTAACTGTAATTGTTCCAAGGTAGTAGCAGTCATAACATTGATGTCTGCCCCTAGGTCTATGAGAGTGTTTCCAATGGCGACCTCTTTAATGGTTATGGTCACTACGGGGTTTCCTGGATTCCCATATTTTGCTAGATTTGGCTGCTTTGATATGTACTCAGAGAGTCCTCCTACCAAATGTACTGTAGGAGAGTCCTTCTTCTTCCTACCTGGCTTCTTAATACACAATTCTTTGACTACCTTACTGTAGATTAGAATGTCTTTAATAGCTTGAAGCAGGGGAATCTTGACACAAATATTTTTCAACTCATTCAAAATGTCAAATTTCGGTCGGGTGGTAGGTTTCTCGATTACCAATCGGTCTGGATAAGGAGGGACCTTCATAATTTGTGAAGGTTCATTTTGGGGAAGCTTGGGTTCTTGATTCTTCGGGCTAATAACATCTTCCCACCTAGTGTCATCCATGGGTTGTTTGGTGGTTTCTTCTTCTTTCTCTTCCTGGATGACTACTAAAGCTCTCTTCCTATCTAGAACTTTTCCCAATCTTAGTTGAATTTCCTGTAATGGAACATGAGTAATAAAAAATGTCGGGAAGGCCTGTATCTCAACATTGTTAAGAGGTTGAGGGGGTTTATTATTGGGGTTCGACACTGGCTGTGCCAGTAATAGTGTCGGTTTCGGGGAGATTGCATTTTGAAATTTTATAAATTGTTGTTGTGGGATAGGAGGTAAAGGTGGTGGAACAAAACTTGGCAAAAGTTGCAGAGTGTTCGATGATAACTGAGGATAAGGATGGTTGTACATAGGGATAGGTGGAGCTTGAAGGTTTCCTTGGTTGTGTCCTCCCCTCCATCCTTGAATCTAAGGATGTTGGTACTGAGTAGACCAGTTTTTCCAACCTTGTGAGTTCCACTGTTGTTGTTGATAATAGAGTGGAACTTGAGACTGTAGATCCAGGCATGTGGGTTGATTCCTAGGCTGCCATGGCCTCCTAGGTGCATAAGAAGAATCCTCAGGATCTCCACTCCTATAGATGGATAATAAACCGGGCAATGATGGAAATTTTTCAGTCACATGGTCTTCTGTATAGAAGCCACAAATTGAAATGTTATCTAATGGGCACTCCCTTGAGGAATGCTTCCTCCTGCATCTTGGGATATATATGCTCATTGCTGCATTTTCCTCCTCCTATTTCTTTTTGAGTTTAAGCGTATCCAACTGGGAAACTATTGTGCTTAAGATGTCAGTCTTAAAGTTTTCTAAAAGGTTCCCTATCTCTGCTCTCGTAATAACACCTGAACTAACTAGTTTTAAGCTTCTATTGTAAGGGTCCCGAACATTCTTTCCTGTTTTGGCTCTACTCCTTGAGTAATTTTTACACATTTCACATATTTCAGAAAATGGTTTATGAGAGATGTCACCTGATGCCATCAGGTTAAGCATCTCTAAATATTCTTCTGAAATTCCCTTAAGGAAAAGAGCTCTAATTGTATCCTCTGGGAGGTCATGGAATTTTGACTTCTGGGAGATATAACCAAATCTTTCCATATAATCTTCGAGGGTCTCGTCTTCTAATTATTGGATTTAAAAAATGTCATTACGAGACTATTTGGTCTTTCAATAGTCTTGGTACTTCTTGAGAAATATGTCTTTCATGGACTCCCAAGACCTAATATTGGATTCTCCCAACCCCATGAACCATCTTAGTGCAGAGTTTTTGAGGGTGGCAGGAAAGAGTTTTAATTTCTGGGCATCTTGTACGTAGTTGTAGCTCCTACAAAAGATGTCAAATTCAAATAGGAAGGTGTCTGGATCTTCACTGTTTTTACCATAAAAGGTAGGCAGTGCTGAGAGAGGAATATTCATCATGTTGACATTCAGAGTGGTGTCTAAAATCAGAAACCCGAAGGTAGTTTCGGTTTGGTTTCCAGTTTCTTCTTCCTCTCTATGTCTTACATTGTTATGGTCCTCCTGATCATCCATATTGGCTTGATTTCTGAAAAGAGAGTACCTAGGTGGTTTTATCTTTGAAGAAAACAAGGTTTCCCTTTGATGGAAAGGTCTTCCTATGGATTGGATGTCTGGGACTCTACTCGAGCCGATTGAGACTATTGGTGCCAAAGTTTCTGTGTCAATTTGAGAGATGATTACATTTGTTTAACTACCAAACAAAAGATTCGTCTATTCAGGCTTTATGATGTCCTTAAAATTAGGGTCCCCTGGTGGTGGTGTAAAAGAAAAGGTTGTATTGTTTGGTTCTATGGAAGAATCAAGTGGTATTGCCTCCTGTCCTAATATGATTGATGCTTCAGTTTATTGTTCTATAGTGCTCCCTGTGTTAGTCCCTTCAAAGACTATTTTATCTCTTTGAGTCGAGCTAGCTTCTATTTTTCAGTATCGGACTGTGGATTTTCTAAGCAAAACGTTCCTACCCCCAAAGAGATCAGAAGGAACCTTGGTTGAAAGGCCTGATTTTTATTTAATGTATCTACCTTGTGGGTCTCTAGGTCTATTCATGAAAGAAAGAAAAAACAAAAAGAAAAAGCTACCATTTGGTTTCTAGGTCTATTCATGAAATAAAACAAAAACAAAAAGGAAAAACTACGATTGGGTTTGGGGGAACCTGCTATAGCAGATGCACAGGTTCTTGCCTCTCGTCTTAAAGTTCCCCCACTACCAAACTAATGCTAAGGTCTAGAAATGATCTAATTCCTAACTACATC
>ML779389.1:140424-166786 GCA_009831015.1 Picea engelmannii
AGTTTTGAAGGCAATGTTTGAAAAATGTTGTAATTTTGACCCCGTTTAAAAAAATGGTGCTACCGGTAGCACCACTTTTTGATTTGGTGGTTGATTTTGATTTATTTTATGCAAAAATATGGGTTTTTTGGGCCAGAGTTCTCATTTTGAGGTCACAGTTCTCATTAAGTTGGTAACCATGTTGGTGTTGTTAATGCTGCCACCGAGCCTATTTGGATTCAACAGATTTTTTCCAAATTTAGATTTCACAAGTGTAGCCTACTCTAATTTGGTGCGATAATCAGAGTACTATCCATATTTCCAGGGAGCCAGTAGAACTTCAATGCACCAAGCATATATAAGTCCACGTGCATTACATCAGACAATTGATTCATGATAGAATTATTGATTTGCAATATTGTTGCACGAAGTTGCAGGTTGCTGACATCTTCATTAAACCCTTGACAAAGACTTGGTGTGTTCAACTTTGTACCTTGCTTGGCATGAAGGAAGTTTTCCTCGGGGTGGGGGCGCGTAGTCTCAATCCTCCTTCCTTCTTTTTGTCTACTGTTTTGACCATGTTGTACATGGGTACCTATCTTGGCCTTGTAGCTGGGACCCTTTTTTGAGTTATGGCCTCCTTTTTTATACTACCCTAAGTTTCACTTAAGAGGGTGTGTCAGTGTACATACACAATCTTAGGTTAACTTACATAAGTTATTAAATTCTTAGTTGGTATCCCTGCCAACCACCCTTCTTAAATGTTGGACTCCTCCTAGTTTTCTATAAATAGAGGGGCTCTCCCTGTATTTGAGACACAACAAATCTAATAGATGTAGTGATTCTATTATTCCTTTGCTAGCCTTTTGAGTCTGTTAATTTTGAGTTCTGTTGTCTGTATGGAGTTTAAGCATGTAAGGATTCCGTTGATTGTTGCATGATTTCAAATTGGTAACTACAAGGCTCACAACTAATGGAGACGGTTCTATAGATTCCTTTCATTAATATGCAGGGGTGAAGTGTCTAGTTAACAAGCCAATGAGTATGTATGATGGTGCTTAGTGCCTTCTCATTGAAAAGGATGAAGAGGTGAAACGTATGCAGGGAACTATTGGTTTTCCTAAAGAAGCAATAGATATAGATTTAATGGGGGAGTTAGAAAGTCATTACCTAAGTGATTGGGTTTGTTACAAGGTTTGTTTATGCCATTTTCTGGTTTTAGTAATCACAATTTTATTTGTCAATTTTTTGCTTTTATTGTTTGAAATTGGATTAATGGAGGAATGGAAATGGGCACTTTCATGGTTGGATTTAGATGAGCAAGAGGGTATCTTTTTTTTGAAATTTGGGGTTCAAATGGTTGGTGCTTGAGAGATCCAGTGGTTTTGATTTTTTATTTGAGGATTAATGGCCGATAATTTGGGATTTCCCTTTTGTTAATGGCATGTCGAGATGAAGTGGGTAGATTGTGGAAATTGTCTTGATGTTAGTGTCTCAAGATACAATGGTTTTGGGTTTTTCTTTGAGGATTAATGGCTGGTAATCTGGGATTACCCTTTTGTTAATGGTGTGTCAAGATGGAGTGGGTATTTTGTGGAAATTGTCTTGAGGTTAGTGTCGCCAAGTTTGGAATAGATTGGATTAAAGGATTTGTTGCAGATCGGGTTAGCATCAGCAACAATCAAGGTTTGATTCACAACTCCATTATACTAAAGGTTTTGCATCGATCAAATGGGAATTTGGGCTGTAGTGTTGATGTCTCTTAAGTTTGTAATTGTGCTCTATGGTGGTTTTTGATACTAATATGATGATGTGTAGGTACCTCAATGCCATGGTTGCTGCAACTGCCTCTCAGCTTCTTAGCTAGGGCCACACTTTGATCCTTTCAATCTACTTCAGTCCCCATGTTTTCCTGCTAAGGACTCTGTAATTTGGCACCCACTATCTCACTTGCATCCTCTTGAGGAACTTATCTGCAATCCTCTTATTTTCTTTCTTCTACTTTGTAGCTATCTAGGACTATTAAAATAGACGCTGTTAAGTTTAGTAGAGGACCTACAGAGATCCGGGCTGCTACCAATGATAATGGAGCCCTCTGGAGTTTCCATTAACGTGAGAGGTGTGATTATCTTTTCCCACTATAACTTAGTTTTAATGGATTGGTGATTTGTACATGAGTGTTTGTTTTTATTTAGTTTTTGCGTAGAAGATGCTGATGTTACTGAAAGTGGGTGTTAGGATATTTTGTTTAATGGAAATAAACATTAGCTTTAGAGAAATTTTAGATAACGAGAGTACATTTACATTGTACTTTAGGTTGAGTAGTAGAATATGACGTTAGATTCTAAAGTTGATAAACCTGGTTTTTCCCATAGCCAATCAACAATCATCACGAAGGGATTAGAATGGAACCTCTTACTATGGTTGTTTCTTCAGTTCATGATATTTTATATATCTGTTAGCCTTTTTTGATAATTTACTTTTATCTTGAGCTGGTAAATATCATGGATTCAACATTGTGCTTATTAGGTGCGCACATTCTCATCCCATCTTTAAAGGTCCACACCTAATGGTTATGAAATTGTTTTATGATCACAATGTAGCCACTTCCAATTATGCTCACAACAGTCCAACTGTATCCATATCACACTTCCCAAAATATTAAGACACAACTTCTTTTGGACGTGAAGGTGGTGGGTAAACAAGAAAATTCCATTAGTTCACCTATGGATACGCTGAGAGGGTAGGTCCTCCTTGTATCTCCATTAACTCATTTTTAATTCTATAACTGTTTCAAACAATAGTTGTTTTGGATGTGTACCTATTTTAAACAAGTTTGAAATTGGGTGAGGCACTTCTTTTAAGTCTAGTTGTAACTTAAGTATATGCCTATAAGATACCTAGATTTTTTTCATTAGGCACAAATCATACGATTTTTTACTATGGAATTTCCCTGTCTTCCTTTCATCTCTTAATTCATGACCAAAATTTTGCATAGACTTTATAATGAATTAAGTTCCATGGCTACATTTAATTTTTCTTCTCTACATCCTTTCAATCCTATTACATATTGTCAACCCTCATAAGTATCTGATTATAGGGAGACCCACATAAATCTATGTGGATAATAATTTTAACCTTGACACAATGGGCCATGACAGGAAAGGAAATGTCCTTAGACACTCGTCCAAAGGGAGAGGAACTCTAGTTTCTCGAGCAAAGGGTATTAGGTATCAATTTGTCCATATTCATCAAGCTTTCCAGAACACTACCTTACCTTCCTCCATCAAGGCTAGGCTCAGGGGAGTGGGAAGGCTCTTGATCAAAATTTTCATTAGGCATTGTTTCAGGTTGCGAGCTAACCTTGACACAAAAGGATTATAAAAGCGAATGGAAATGTCCTCTGCTCAACCCACGAGACTTGCAACAAGGAATATATTTGGTGTTTATCCACCTTCCTAAGTGTTAACACCGTAAGTTTTGTAGTTAGAGTTAGTCCTAGATGAGTCGTAGTTCGTGTGTCAAAACATGTGAGGTAGGGGACCGAATAACGAATGGGTCGAAATCAACAAGTAGTGGGTCTGGCCCTTGGAGTTGGGAAAGGGTATAATGATTAGTCATGTGTGAATTGTAAAGGTCCCTTTCCCTAAAGATTGAGTCCTGTCAGAAAAGGGGAATTTACGTGCCAGATATCGAGGCAAGTTGTTGGGATAAAGGTCACGTCAAAAGATATAAAGAACATCATCACCTAATTATGAAGTCAGAAAGGTGAAAAATCACGGCGCTCCTATCACGTATACTCTAGCAATCTTATCATTTGTACTTTACACACTTCAAAGTGTACCCATCGCACACATTTTCTGCGCAAATATTCAACCTGCTTCAAAAATTCTCATCACCATGGATTTATCGTCCTCTTCCACGATTCCATTCCTTACATGTTCAAGTATAAATACGGGTCACCCTGCATGTCTCTCCTCTACTTTGTAGATTTGTGCATTGTCTATGGTTTTTTCTGCAAGCTCTGGAGCCCTTCGTTGTGTGAAAGTTGATTGTCGTCCTTCGTATTGTAAGTCTTTTGATTCAAGTTTCAACGTCTCCTTCATCGTTTTCAGTCATTAATTAAAGTCTCTTGGATTTAGCTACAAACTAACATGTTGGACGCTATTTCTTCTTGCGGTCAACCTTTCTTCTTTGGAGTTTCCTCCTGTCGAGTTGAATTTTTCACTACGCATAAATTCTCTGTCTCGTGACAAGTCTCCTTGTACTTTTCTACCGTGCCTAAATTTTCCATCACAATTTCCTACCGCGACAAGCCCCCCGTTGTTGTTTTCCACCGCGCCGAGTTTCCCCACTGCGCCAAAATTTTCCATCGCGCCTTACTGCTGCGCTGTTGACTCCTGTGGCTGATTTTGTTTATCACGCAAAGTTTCTATGACTTCCTTTCTGACAGTCTCTACGAAGTCCGTCATTCTTATTTGCCACGCAGAAAGGTTGTTACCGTTCATTACCGCGCACATGAGACAAATATATACTGGCATCATGGAAACATCCCAAATCATAAGAAAGAAGGCGAGAAGTGGCAGGGCCATGAGGTACGAGCCTCAAGACTTGGAATTAATAAACTAAGATCTGGAAATCATGGCATACTTTGAACAGGTTGGATGTATGCACTTTTGTGAAAAGATCAAAGGGTACAATGAGAAGCTGGATGAGCAGTTCACCCTCAATTTTACTGGGTTCCGCGCAACCATTACGGGAATCACCTTCCGTGTGACAGAGGAAACTCTGTTAGCTGCGACGAAGATCCCTCCACGTGATGAAAAATGGTTTAAAGGCATGTCTTTAGACATTTTGTGCTATAAATACTTTATCAAGCCAAACTATCTAAATGGGAAAATTGAAGCCGACGTTCCAAGCCAGTACCTCCAGGAGCCTTTCTAAAAGCTCCTAAAGTTAATTAGAAGATTTTTCACTTGTGAAGGAAGGTTTGATAGAGTGTACCCATATCACATCAGGATGCTGATGCACTTCACTGGGAAAAAACCTTTGAATCTACCTTTCTTCTTGCATCGAAGCTTGGAAAATATGGCAAACAACGTCCAGGCCAAGGCTAACCAATCAGGAAACAATTTATCCCATTTGTAATTAATCAAGCTGTTGGTGGTCGAAGAATTGAAACGTTTGAACAAAGACTATGATTCATTTATGATTTCGGCTGACATCCCCAGAGACCCCAAAGGAGACATTCCTCTATTTGCGAGGGAAACATCATTCCATAGTGTAGGGGCGAGAAGGGAAGATGTCACAGGAAAGGGAAAGGAAATAGAAGACTCGTCATCCCACCAACCAACACCCCAGAAAAGAGGCAGACTAAGGTTGATTAAGAAGCCCGAGGAGATCCAAGCACCCAGTGAACTGCGCACCCAGTCTGCTTCCGAGATATTACTCTTGCATGCCATTCGAATGGATCCCGTTGAAGGTTCAAGCATGGGAATTGGTGAAATGCGGAGGAAGTCAGGTGACAAAAACATGAATGTTCAAGAGTCGTCGCAACAACTGAAGCAAGCACAACTCACTATCACCGAACTGTATCAAGAAAAAAGAGAATTAAGAAGACAATTGGCAGAAAGGACTATTGAAACACCAACGTCGTAGAGTCGAGAAAGGAATGTAAATTAGCTCAAAAAACAACCCAAAGAGGCACAAGATGTAATTATCCAGCTGCGAGAGGAACATCGGGTGTCAGAAGAAAGAATTACAGAGCATTTCAAGGAATGTAGAACGACCATGGATAATTTCCATGCGTCTCTCGCCATCGCTCAAGAAAAACTGAAAGGAAATGCAGTCTTGTGGAGACAGGTGAAGAATATGAACAAACATAACTGGTCTCTTAGAAAAACACTCAGAGTTTTCAGGTTGTAGGTGAGGCTGGAGGCATGAGTGAGACAACCCCATTTTGTCTTTTTTGATCGTGGCATGGAATGTTTCTCCCCACATATCCTGTTTCCTTCTGGTAACAACAAGTTTGACGTGGCACCCGCGCAATGAATATTCATCGCGCATATGTTGTAAACTTACCTATTGAGGAGGGAAAGTATAAGTTAAACACATGCCAGTTTTGGAAGAGATTCATGGCCTCCCAATCGTTGCTGCCACCTGGAGTTGCACGAGCGACCACAAATGGATGTTCGCTACACCAACTCGCCATGTGCATGCTACAACCAATGATTGCACAACAACAATGAGAGACCGTTATAGAAGGTGACGTAGTTTCCAACAATGCGCTCGATTAATCGGGCACCCTGTGAAAGAAAACACCCATTTATCACAACATAATGGCCGAATCTTACTCATGACCAAATGATTGAGACAAAGGTGTTGGTTATGTTATGATTGGGTGCATTCGGGTTTCTATTTTTGGTAAACTCTATTCAAAGGGTTGTTTGGGGAGGAAGTAACTGAATTTGAAATTCTAGGGGAAAGGAGTTCAAGGCATAGAAACCCGAGAGAGTGTGAGTTTTCTATATATTGTATCTTTTTGATGTAAGCCGAGTTGGAAAAGTAGTGTAAATAGAGGACTCTTGAATGTAATATTTGAATCTGAATAGAAATAACAATGTAGAGGTCTTGAAGCTTTGACAAAAAGATTCTAATGGTGGTGGTTTGATGTATTGTGATCCTATCTATGTATGTACTTCTTGTTTCCTATAAATTCATGTTTGTTCCCTTTGTTTAAATTGGAATGTTTGACGAGTTTAAAATTCATCATGCAGTGCTTTAGACTCAACCATTTAAACTCTGTGTTCTCTTCTAAGTCAGTTAGAATTCATCTTTAATGTTGCTCTGGTTTGATTTATGTCCTCCTTCCACCATACACGATGAAATTTAAACTGAAAGGCCATTTCCTATTTATTCTTTATCCTCTCAAAGTTTCATTTACCAGTCATTGATTTCTCTTGTTTTCAGGAGGTTGACTCCATAGCCCAAAGTTCTGTATTTCCTTGCCAGTGAAACCAGAAACATTTCTCAAACATATAAATCTAACCGACAATCCAAAATAATTATCTATCAGAGAATAGGTCTCAGAGAGAGCCCTCTCTAGATTGGAAAGGCTATTTTGCAGTCTTAAAGTTGGTCTGTAGGTTACCTTGGTAGTTCGTTTCTCTTCAGCCCAACAATTTACCAAGTGCTAACATCTTGGCGTCGTTGACATGGAAGAAGAAATTGAAAAATTTCCTTGGGAAAATGACTAAATGATCCAGGTGGATATTGGTGGCCACCCGGATATTCCACTTGGACCCCCACCATTGTTTCTTTCAGTTTCCTTAATTGTAGCACAATTTACTATGTTTGGCAGTTTTTTGGGCCCTGAACTTCCGGAGCCATTTTGAGGCCATAAACGACATTTTTTGGGCATCAACCGGTTGGTGAATATTAGTTTAATCTAGACCATAATATATGTTGCCAATAGTTGTATTCCTCAGATAGATCTTTCTAATGATGTATCATATGCATCAAACAAAGATAATATGCCAAAGTTATGACCCTGAGAAATTGATGTACCAATTTACCCCGACAGAGCCCATATTCTGGCGTTTCATCTCCTAGGGTTAGGTTTGTGGATGTTTAGGGTTTCCATTGTTTATCAATAACATATAGGCCTTTGAGCCTCATTGGAACACATAGTTCAGAGGACTGTAGCCGCCACATCTCTTCTTAGAGATAAGCTACCAACGCCCTAGCTAGTTTATTTCTATTATGTCTGTAAACAAATTTCAGTTCTTAGATATTAATGAAATGAAGTGTTATTTCCGCTGCATCTTTGTATTCATGGTTATTTGTGTATTATGTTGTGTTCCTGCATAAATTTAGATCAGTGGTATCAGAGTGGTCTTCTCTTTCTCGATCCTTCTTTGCATGTCCCCAACGAGGTCGGGGTATAAGGAGTTAGGGCTCGATCTGGTTGAACCTTTGCAAGATTAACCTCGCAAACCCCGACGACCGCCCATGGGGGACGAAAAGAAAGACGAGGGAGCAGAAGATCCTATTAAAATATTGCTCGAGGAGGCCCTTGAAAAAAAGTAACGCAATGATGGATAACTTTGCCCAGATCCTTCAACGATTTCCCACTGGCGGCACATCTGCATCCAACAACCACTCTGGAGGTGCAACCCCTTTTAAGGTACAAGTAAACTTTGACATTCCCATATTTGATGGCCAAATAGATGTAGATGCCGTAGATAGATGGTTGAATCTATTAGAAGGATATTTCTTGGTTCATGACTTTTTCGACTAGGAGAAGATTATTTTTTCACTACTCAAAGCCCCCCCCCCCCCATGTCAAGGACTGGTGGGAAACCTATTGTGAGAAAAAGGATGAGGAGGAACCCTCTCTGTTCTTGGCCATACCCACTTGGAATTATTTCCGAGACACCATCAAGGAACAATATTATCCCGTGGGGAGCTATGAGGACAAGTACATACAATGGACTACATTGCGACAACAAAGGGATCAAGATGTGCATGAGCTGACGAATCTATTCCATACCTTGTGCACAAATTTGGGTATCAAATATTCAGAGAAACATTTGGTGCTGAAGTACCAAAATTGTCTACACAGATACATTTAGGAGGAAATGGAGTTCCTCAAAATCTCCTCGCTTGGTATGACATACCAATATCCTGCCAAGATTGAGCATAAATTCAAACAAAAGAAGTGATACTTTGGATCTGCGAATCAAAAGCAAGCGAAAGGTGCCCCCAAACCGTATAACAAAGGAAAAAGCCAAGGCATGGTGACTCAATACAACCTTCCAAAGCCGCAAGCAAAGAAAAACACCGCGAAGTCGAAGAAGAACACGAGAAAGTGGTGTGAGTTCCATAAGAGCTCCACTCACAACACAAGTGAGTGTTGGGCCAAACAGTCACTGGTGGTTGAGATGAGGGATTCTAAATCAGATGCATGCTCCGACATTGAATTAGAAATTGAGAAGGGGAATGACAGAGGGAAGAATATTATTGATGTATAGGCCAATGCCACCGTTTCCACCATGAAGATCCAAAAGGAAGAACCAAAAGGTCTAGAGGGGGAGGAACGTCTCTTCCACTCCCAGATGTGGGTAAAGGGTTCCCCGCTATAGTTCATTGTCGACAATGGGAGTCAAAAGAACCTAATTTTAGTAGAGGTCATGAAGCAGTTGGGCTTTCCAACCACAACACACCCACAACTGTACACCATTGGGTGGCTTCACCAAGGACGAGATCTCTGTGTCAACCAAAAGTGTCGCCTTACCTACAACATCAAGCCCTTCACCGATGAGGTATTATGTGACATTTCTCCTCTTGATGTTTGTGATGTATTATTAGGCCAACCATACTTGTGGAAGTGACATGCTATGTATGAGTCTCAGCTTCGCACTGTTATTGTTACCTTGGGAAATAAGTTGAACAGGATACCAGAGGTACTGCCATCTGCCGCTATCTATTTGGTTATTGCAAAACAATGCAATAAGCTCATTTCCAAAACTGGGAATTTTTTTTTCCTGATGATCCACCCTTAGGGAAAGAAGAATACTGTGGCCACGACCTCCAGACAGGGCTCCTCCACATGACAACATCAAATGGACACGGTCATGGAGGAGTACCGGGACATCTTCACCTCACCCGTAGGGGTGCCTCTGCACTGTCAGGTCAAGCACCTCATCAATCTGACCCCATGTGCATGGCTTCCCAATGGACCAATATATCCACGCTCTGTTACGGAGAACGATGAAATCAAGAGGTAGATTTAGGAGATACTATAGAAAGGTCACATTCGACCAAGTTCATCACCCCATGGGAGCCCAATCGTGTTGGTGCAGAAGAAGGATTGGACTTGGAGACTATGTATTGACCATCGGACGCTGAACAAGATCACTGTCTGGAATAGGTACCCGATCCCACAGATTGATGACCTTATGGACCAACTCAAAGGGGTGAAATATTTCAGCAAGATCGACTTGAAGTGAGGGTATCACCAAGTACCAATCGAATCGTCCAATGTATGGAAGACTGCCTTCAAAGCCAAGGAGGGCCTTTTTGAATGGCTAGTCATGCCTTTCGAGTTGATGAATGCTCCTGCAACCTTCATGAGGCTTATGGATGACATCTTGTGGCCATTCACCAACTCATTTGTAATAGTGTACTTGGATGACATCCTGATCTTCAACCAGACTTGGGAAGAGCACCTCCACCACATCTGACAGGTCCTCCAAACACAGAAACACAAGTTGTGTGCCAATTTGGATAATTGCACTTTTGGCATGACCCAGGTTCAGTATCTGGGATACACTATTGATGAGCATTGGGTGCATGTGGATTCAACCAAGATCCAATTCATCCAGGATTTGCCAACCCCAACCACTCTAACAGAGCTTCACAACTTTCTGGGTCTTCCTAATTTTTACCGCAGGATCGTGTTGGGATTCTCTCATATCACTTAGCTCTTGAGTCAAGTCACCAAGGGAGGAGAGAAAGCAAAATTATTTTGATTGGAATCTCAACAAAAGGAATTTGTAGAATTGAAACATCGCCTCCGCTGTGCCCCAATGCTCACATTACTAGACTTGCAACAACCATTTGAGATCTAGACAGATGCCTCTGACTATGCTATTGGGGTAGTTCTTACTCAACAAGGACAACCATTGACATATCACAGTGTGACACTATCCGACACAGTACAAAAGTATCCCACTTATGAAAAATAAATGTATTCCATTGTGAAGGCTTGTCGACAATGGAAGCATTACATTTTGGGGACGGAAACAATCATCCAAATAGACCAACGACCCCTGGAGTTCATACAGACACAAGGGAAGTTGCAGAACGATCGCCATCATAAGTAATCCACATATCTACAACAATTTCATTTGAAAATCAAGTACAAGAAGGGAAACACCAATAATGTTGCAGTCTGCCTCAGCTGACCATCGATCGTGGTGATAACCACCATGCTCAACTCTTGTGGGCATGAGACTTCTGATTGGCTGCTTCTCTACATGAGCGATCCATATTTCGACCACACATAAAAGACGCTCTTGGAGGGTAATCGAGTTCCAAATTTACATCTCCAGGATGCACTGCTATGTCACCTGGGACACCTTTGTGTTCCTTCGAGCGAGCGTGCCAAGATGATTTGGGAAGCGCACTATAGTCGGGTCGCTGGACATTTTGGGGTCAAGAAAACAGTGGCAGTACTGCAAAATTATTATATTGGATAAACCTTCGACAGGATGTCGGGAAGTACATCATATCTTGCACCGCCTATGCCTTTAACAAACCGACCATCAAGAAGCAAGGCCTCTATACTCTGCTACCTACCCCCAATTGACCTTGGGAATCCATCTCCATGGATTACAGGTTAGACCTTCCTTCTACTAAGCATGGAAAGGACTATGTTTTCATGGTCGTTGACAGATTCTCAAAGATGGCCATTATGGCGGCTTGGAAGAAGAATATCATAGAATAAGCCACTGCTAAACTCTTCTTTGAACGAGTGTGGGAACACTTTGGGATCCCATAGTCTATCATCTCATATCGGGACAACAATTTCATCAGTACATTTTGGTCCAGCCTCTGGTCAATGTTGGACACCAAGCTCACCAAGTCCACAACTTTCCATCCCCAAACTGATGGCCAGACAAAGGTCGTCAACAGAATGATCATGCGCATTTTGCGCATGTACAACTCAAAGCATCCACACACATGGGATGAGAGCCTCCCCTATGTACACCATAGCTATAACTAGGCCCTCCATAGCTCAACTGACCACATCCCCTTTCATGTGGGCTTGGGATTCCAACCATTATGTCCCATTGACATAGCCATACCATTTGCAGCTACTTAGGCTAATTTGGCTCATGTCCAGTCTAAAGCTGCCAAGGTGAACAACTTCATTGAGTGCATTCAACACATTCTCCAAGAGGTTCATGACATATTGGATAGAGCCAATTCTAAGTACAAGCAACGACATGATCATCATTGGGTGCAACACAACTTCCAGGTGGGCGACAAAGTGTGGATACATTTGTAGAAGGAGCGCCTCACTGGACCCCACCGCAAGCTTCGCCTGCTCCAATATGGACCATACACCATCACCAAGGATATAGGGGACAATGCCTTCGAGCTCAATATCCAACCATTCCTTGGTCTGCACCCAATTTTTAATGTGGACTGCCTTCGGCCTTACTTTCCACCTCTACTAGACACATCCAACATGGAAGTACAACTCACACCATTAGAGTTAAACCTAGACTGCATGGAACAAGCCAAAACTGATCGGATTATGGACACACATATCAAGAACATACGCCAACAAAGGATCCAACTATATCACGTTTTCAAAGTAGGCCAACTCCTTCACTAGGGCAAGTAGCTCACCAAGGACCAAGTTCAGAAGAAGTTTTCTCATCTCATGGAGGAACTCAACGCAATGGGGACCATTGCTTCCTAAGGAGGGAGGAATGATTTAGGTGGATATTGGTGGCCACCCGCCTATTCAACTTGGATCCCCACCATTATTTCTTTCAGTTTTTCAGTTTCCTTAATTGTAGCACAATTTACTATTTTTGGCAGTTTTTCGGGTCCTGAACTTCCAGAGCCATTTTGAGGCCCTAAACGACGTTTTTTGGGCATCACCCAATCAATGAATATTAGGTCGTTTCAAACCATGATATTCGTTGTAAATAGTTGTAGTCCTCAGATAGATATTTATAATGATGTATCATATGCATTAAACAAAGATAGTATGCCAAAGTTACGACCTCGGGAAATTGATGTACCAATTTACCCCGACGGGGCCCATATTCTGGCATTTCATCTCCTAGGGTTAGGTTTGTGGATGTTTATGGTTTCCATTGTTTCTCAATAACATATAGGCTTTCAAGCCTCATTGTAACACAAATTTTAGAGGCCTGTAGCTGCCACATGTATTCTCAAAGATAAGCTACCAACGCCCTAGCTAGTTTATTTCTATTCTGTCTGTAAACAAATTTTAGTTCTTTGATATTAATGAAATGAAGTGTTATTTCCGCTGCATCTTTGTATTCATGGTTATTGTGTATTTTGTTGTGTTCCTGCATAAATTTGGATCACTAAAGATTTTGATTTGATCCCTGAGGGTAACAATGGGTCAGACACCTATATTGGCTGAAACTTATTTTACCCTGGAGACTTCATTAAATAAGATTAGTAGCATAGAGTAGTCATAACCATAAATACTAGCTCCTAAAAAAGTTTACACTAGAGCGAACCCTGATCTAGAGCCTGCAACATCCGCGTCTGATCCCGAAAAACTTTTGCGCAAAGGAAAGGAAAGGATAGCAGACCCTTTATATTACCTGAACATGAACCTATCTTTACCTAAAGACAGAGTAAAAAGCATTGAGTACCTTGACTTTGATTTAATATTTGAACAAAATCTGTTCAGGTCCAGATCAAAATCATATTTGAATGAAATCATTTTCGATGAGAAAAAGTTCCAATCTTTGATACCAACCAACCCCCCGCGAACTTCCATAATACCCACTCAGACCATCCAGCCAGTTCAAATCCCTCCTAGAGTCATGGCCGACAGGTTCACCCCTCTTGCCTTGCCGACCCAATTACATGATTTGCCTCAGAATTATAATTAGAGAATTACATTATACGATGCTGAAGGAAATGCTTCAACCAAATACCACTTAGATTGGTTTAATGGTTTTGTTGACCTGGAAGAGGTAGATCATGAGAATGCAAAAATGATATTGTTTGTGCAGAGTCTCTCATGGGAGGTCAGAAAATGGTTCAAGGCCCTTCAAGTAGCGAGAATCCCTGATTTTGTAGCTTTTGAAACACTGTTTTTTGCCAGATGGGGTGATAAAAAGAATCCTCTTCAGTTACTAAATCAATACAATAACACAAAGAGATCACCAAACAAAATAGTGCAAGATTTCTCGACCAGATTCATGAAGGTTTATAATACAATTCCCACAGAAGTCAAACCTCTTCCCGGAGCTTCCCAACTTCGATATGATGATTCTTTTGACAGTGACTTTGCCTTGCTGTTAAGAGAAAGAAGATCTAATACATTAGATGATATGATGAGTGACGTGATTGAATTCGAAGAAAATATGATGACATCGAGGAAGATCAAACATAATTTTGATAGAAATGGGAAGAATCCCCAAGGGAAGTGCAAACCTCTATGTCTCAATCATCAGATGAAACATTTGACTTAATGATGAAGACCATGGAAATAATGATGGAAAGGATGTCCGTGGAGAAAAATCCTGCCACCAGGGAGAAAAACAATTTCCAGCCTAAAAATCAAAATTTTAGAAGATCCCTAGTTCCAAAGATCAAGCAAAGAGACCAGAGAGATCAAGGTGATCAACATATAAGACCTCATTTCCAAAACAACTATGCAAACGAAGATTTTGATAAAATAATCCAAGACCAGATGCATTGTTGCAACGATACAAAAACATATGTGTTCTTAACCAAAGGAGAGCACGATAAATTTATGGATGCGAATGACGAGTTTATGCCGAAGAATGATGATATGTTGTTATCGAAAACAAAAGAGTTTAGGAAAGGATACCACAATGCTATTATGCAGTTTCAGAAGTAGTATAACCTCAGAAGTAAAAAGGCGCCTGCAGAGCTTCCGAAGACGAATCCCACAAGGGAACTCCAGATGAACACTCCTTCTTCAAGCCAACTGAAGAAAGATAATTCAATAAGGGATGTAATGGAGAAATGAAAATCAAAGGAAGAATCCCTGAAGAAAGCATTTGAGGAAAGAAAGGAAACGATCGTCAAAGAGGTAGAAAAATATCCTCCTCCTTTTAATTTTGAAAGCAAAATGGCTAAAATCAAAATCTCTGTTCCATTTAATGAGCTGATCAAGAAGGGAGAGTATATAAATTAGATCATTAAAATGTTAAAGATGGAAGAAGCTCCTGACACCTTGAACATACAAGACGACCACCCTGCCATCTTGTTTGGCCCGTGCATAGAAGAAAGTGGTGATGTTGATGATGTTCCTCCTTTCTATGTTAGCCTTAAAATTGATGACACGACCTTACATAATGCCATGTTAGATTCAAAAACATCACATAATCTCATGACCAAGGTGGTCATGGATGAGTTAGGCTTGGACGTTACAAGACCTTATAAAGATCTTTTCTCTTTTGACTCAAGGAAGTTGAAATGCTTGGGTTTATTCAAATATTTGGTTGTATCATTGTCTCAAATCCCATCGAAAAATCTGGTCATGGACGTGGTGGTTGCCGACATCCCCCCAAAATTCGACATGCTATTATCTAGATCTTGGGCTGCAAAATTAAAGGGAACCTTGCAGATGGACATGTCGTATGCTACTATCCCTGTTTTTGGCCAAGAAAGGAGTTTGTACAGAGAAGTGTTGCTCAAGTACATGGTGAGTAGCAAAACCCAACCAAATAATCATCCTATTTACTCTGTTGACACCGAAGTTGGATCCTCTGTTTTTTATAATAACTTGTGTTTTGAAGAAGGGAAGCCAACAATTGTCAAGATTATCAAAGATAAACTGAGCATCAAATAGAGGAAATTACAGATAAAAAAAACAACGCTGAAAATGAAATGTGGAATATGAGCTTCGACGAAGTTGTCAACAGGGAAGGATCCAGAGCTGGTGTGTGGATTAACCCTCGCAAAGTGGGTACAAAACTCTATTCTTACAAGCTCTCTTTTGATTGTACCAATAATATGGCCGAATATGAGGCATTGATTTTGGGTTTGAAGACTTTAAAGGAATTGGGTGCTAGAAGGATAGTTGTACATGGAGATTCCGAGCTCATCATTAACCAAGTAAAGGGTATATATCAGTCCAAGCATCCTAGATTGAGAGCATATAGAAATTTAGTGCTTGATCACCTTGAAAAGTTTTTAGAATACAACTTGTCAGTGATTCCTAGGGGGCAAAATAAAATTGCAGATGCTTTGGCTACTTCAGCTTCGGTGTTCAAAATTACAATTTTCCCAAATAAGAAGTATGAAATTGAATTCAAACATAGGCCCGCAGTACCCAATAACATTAAATATTGGCAATTGTTTGAAGATGATAAACAAGTAGAGAGATTCCTCCAAATGAGTGATGAATTTGCTAATGTGAATATTGATGATGAGTGCTATTGTGAAGAAAATGGAGAAACAACTTTGTTCAACAACAATGACATTTTTCAGAAGCAGATATCTAGAAGGGATATAGTGCAGATGAAAAACAACATTATCCCCAAAGGCTTGGTCCCATTAGAAAAGATTTTTGACGAAAATGATGTAGCCAGAAATCCTAAAATTACTGTGAACGATGAGGATATAGAGGATTTCAACATTGGCACTCAAGAAAACCCTAAGATCACCAGACTGTAAAAAACGCTCAGTCTTGAAATCAAACAGAGGTATATCAACCTTATGAAAGACTTTCCTGATGTCTTTGCATGGAGTTATGAAGATTTGAAGGTCTATGACACTAGAGTAATTCAACATGTAATTCCCATCAAGGAGGATAAAAAACCTTTCAAGCAAAAGTTGAGACGAATCGACCCTCTGTTGTTGCCATTGATTGAAAATGAGGTAAGGAAACTATTTGATGCTAAGATTATTGTGTCCTTAAGATTTTCCAAGTGGCTGGCTAACCTTGTAACTGTTAGGAAGAAAAGTGGTGAAATAAGATTGTGCGTGGACTTTCAGAATCTAAACATGGTGTCTCTCAAAGAAAAATATTCACTTCCTAAGATGGATTACATCATGCATAAGGTGGTTGGATCTCAGAAAATGTTGATGCTTGATGGTTTTTCCGGGTACAACCAGATCATGGTGTACTCGAATGACCGATAGAAGACAACTTTTACAACACCTTGGGGTACTTTCATGTATGCAAAAATTCCTTTTGGGCTTATGAATGCTGGAGTGACTTTCCAAAGGGCCATGGACATAGCCTTTGCCGATGAGAAGGATAAGTTTTTCGTGATTTACTTGGATGAAATCACTGTGTTTTCGGATTCCAATGATCAACATCTCGAACATCTAAGGAAAGTTTTCCAAAAATGTAGAAAGTTTGACATCTCGTTAAATCCAAAAAAATCAAACTTTGGGATGCAAGAAGGAAAATTGCTTGGACACATCATTTCAAAGGAAGGCATAAAAATAGACCCCAAAAAAGTGGAAGGAATTCTGAAGATCGACACTCTTAGAAGAAAAAAAGAGGTGCAGTCTTTCCTAGGAAAGATAATTTTTCTGAGAAGGTTCATTCCCAACTCGGTTGAGATTATAAATCACATCACAAATATGCTCAGGAAAGGTAATGAAATAAAATGGAATCTTAAAGCTAGGAAGTCGTTCAAATATATTAAGGTGGTGCAGACCAAAGCTCCATTGTTAGCCAACCTGAATTTTGCAAAGGACTTTATCTTATTTTCCTTTGCCTCAAAACACACCATTGCTGGTGTTTTGTTACAAAAGGATGAGAAAAACTTTGAAAATCCCATAGCTGATTTTAACAGGACATTGAGAGACTCCCCACTAAGGTATGTCATCATGGAAAAACAAGCATATGCCTTGGTGAAGGCCCTAAAGGAATTCAGAACTTATATATTGCATTCCCATGTCATTTCTTATGTGCCTAGCAATTCTGTAAAGGATATCTTGACTCAACCTGATCCTAAAGGGAGAAGGGGCAAATGGATCACAATAATGTTGGAGTATGACCTCAAAATAAATCCTACAAAGATGATTAAGGGTTAGGGGATCGCAAAATTAATGGCGCAGTCAAATTTTGAAGTTTTGGGAATCAATTTTGTTGCTGATCTGTCAAAAAATCCATAAGAAGAAGCGATCTTGTAGGTATCTCAGGAGTTCACTGATTCTCCTAGGTACACTGACATTATTTACGTGTTAATAAATTTGCAAGCTCCTCCAGGATTGAGCAAAAGCAAAGCCAGATTTTTGAAGTTGAAAGCAACTAAGTTTTTCATTCTGGAAAATTCTCTGTATTGGAAGGATCCAAGTGGAATCTTACTAAATTGTTTGCTGGAGGAAGATATGAAGATGGCTATTAAGGAGTTTCAAAAAGGAGACTGCAGGGGGCATCATTATTGGAAGACTACTACTCACAAAATATTGAGGGCGGGGTTCTATTGGCCGAGTGTTTTTTCGAATGTATACAAGGAAGTTTCCAGCTGCCATGAATTCCAGATCTTTGATGGGCAAAGAAAGAAACAACCCTTGCCTTTAAAACCTATCTTTGTTGAAGAACCTTTTATGCAATGGGGTTTGTATTTTATAGGAGAAATTCATCCTCCATATTCAGCTCAACATAGGTGGATACTAGTGGCCACAAACTACTTCACCAAATGGATTGAAGTGGTCCCAACCAGGAAAGCTACTGACACAATTATCATTCATTTTTTAGAGAGTAATATCTTATCTAGATTCGGTTGTCCAGTCAAGATAATCACCGACAATGCAACAACATTCAAGTCTAAGAAGATGGATAAATTCTGTAGTGATTACAACATAACTCTGGGCCATTCCACAGCTTCTTACCCATAGGGTAATGGATTGGTAGAGTCATCTAACAAAAGTTTGACCAAGATTATTAAGAAGCTTCTGTAAGACAACAAGAAAGCTTGTCACAAAAATCTTATCTATGTGTTATGGGTCGACATAATCACCACTAAAAATTCCATCTCCACATTACCTTTCCAAATTATATATGGTACAGAGGCAGTTTTTCCCACCTCATTGGGATTGTCAGTGAGGAGACTACTGCAAGAGCAAGAAGCTGAACCAAACGACGCTCAAAGTAGAATAAACCAATTGGTCCATGCGCAACAAATGAGAGAACATGTCTTCAACAAATCACAGCTACACCAAGACATAATGAAAAGAATTTTCGACATACACACCAAAGAGGAGGATTTCAAGGTGAATGATTTGGTACTAAAGTGGGACGCTAGAAATGAAGATAAAGGGAGGAATGGGAAGTTTGATCATCTTTGGATGGGGCCATTCATGATTTCCATGTATCACGGGAACAATGCCTATTGCTGCAACAAATTAATGGAGATCTCACTGGTGGGAGGCTTGTGAATGGAAGGTTCCTCAAACATTATCTGGTTTAGCAAGTTTTTTTCAGTCTTTCATGTCATTGTAAATAACCATTTCTATTTTCAGAGAAAGCATTTCAAGTCAATAGTCAACAAAAAATTGAAGCCCGAAGTGAAGGCCTTAAGTTTATGTTGAGTCTGGTCATAGCTAGGTCAAGGAGGTCTGGGATGAGTCTGTTTCGTCATTTTAGAGTCTTTAAGTCAAATAAAACCCAATGGTCAGGAACCTAGTCTATTTTTCTTTGCCACCTCACTGGGAGGATAACATCCCCATTGGAGCCAACTGTTAGCACTGTGATTTTTTCAGTTAGAGTTAGTCCTAGATGAGTCGTAGTTCGTGTGTCAAAGTGTGTGAGGTCAGGGACCGAATAACGAGTGGGTCAAAATCAACAAGTAGCGGGTATGGCCTTTGGAGTCGGGAAAGGGCGTAATGATTAGTCATTCGTGACTTGTAAAGGTCCCTTTCCCTAGAGATCGAGTCCTGTCAGAAAAGGGGAATTTACGTGCCAGCGATCGAGGCAAGTTGTTGGGATAAAGGTCAGGTCGAAAGATATAACGAACATCATCACCTAATTATGAAGTTATAAAGGTGAAAAATCACGACGCTCCTATCATGTATGCTCTGCCGCTCTTATCATTTGTACTTTGCACACTTCAAAGTGTAACCGTCACATGAGTTTGCTGTGCAAATCTTCAACCTGCTTCCAAACTTCTCATCGCCATGGATTTATCGTCCTCTTCCATGATTCCATTCCTTACCCGTTCAAGTATAAATAATGGTCACCCTGCATCCCTCTCCTCTACTTTCCAGATTTGTACATTGTCTACGGTTTGTTTTGCATGCTCTAGAGCCCTTTGTTGTGTGAAAGATGATTGTCATCCTTCGTATTGTAAGTCTGCTGATTCAAGTTTCCGCATCTCCTTCATCATTTTCAATAATTGTTTAAAGTCTGTTGGAGTTCACTGCAAACTAGCGTGTTGGACGTTATTTCTTCTCGTGGTTAGCCTTTCTTCTTTTGAATTTCCTCCTATCACGCTAAATTTCTCAATGCACATAAATTCTCTGTCTCATGAAAAGTCTCCCAATAATTTTCTACCCCGCCAAAATTTTTCGTCGCGATTTCCTACAACGACAAGCCTCCCATTTTTGTTTGCCACCGCGTCGAGTTTCCCCACTGCGCCGAAATTTTCCATTGCGCCTTGCTACTGCACCGTGGACTCCTATGGCTGATTTTGCTTGTCAGGAAAAGTTTTTGTGACTTCCTTTCTAACAGTCTCTGCAAAGTCCGTCATTCTTATTTGCCACACAAAGAGGGTGTTACTGTTCATTACTGCGCGCGCGAGACAAATATATATTGGCATCATGGAAACGTCCCAAAGCATAAGAAAGAAGGAAAGAAGTGGCAGGGCCATGAGGTATGAGCCTCAAGACCTGGAATTAATAAACGAAGATCCATAAATCAGGGCATCTTTTGAACAGGTCAGATGTATGCGCTTTCGTGAAAAGATCAAAGGGTACAATGCGAAGTTGGCTGAGCAGTTCGCCCTCAATTTTACTGGATTCCACGTGACCATTACGGGAATCACCTTCCAAGTGACAAAGGAAACTCTGTCAGCTGTGACGGAGATCCCTCCGTGCGGTGAAAAATGGTTTAAAGGCATGCCTTTAGACATTTTGTGATATAAATACTTTATCAAGCCCAACTGTCTAAATGAGAAAATTAACGCCGACGTTCCAAGCCAATACCTTCGGGAGCCTTTCCAAAAGCTCCTAAAGGTAATCAAAATATTTATCACATGTGAAGGAAGGTTTGATAGAGTGTACCCATATCACATCAGGCTGCTGATGCACTTCATAGGGAAAAAACCTATGAATCTACCTTTCTTCTTGCATCGATTCTTGGAAAAGATGGCAGACAACGTCCAGGCCGAGGCTGACCAACCGGGGAACAATTTATCCCATTTGTCATTAATCAAGCTATTGGTGGTTGAAGAATTGATATGTTTGAACATAGACTAGAATTCATTTCTGATTTCAGCTGACATGCCCAGAGACCCCAAAGGAGACATTCCTCTATCTACTAGGGAAACATCATTCCACAACGCAGGGGCGAGAAGGGAAGATGTCACAGGAAAGGGAAATGAAATAAAAGACTCATCATCCCAACAACCAACACCCTAGAAAAGAGGGCGGCCGAGGTCGATTAAGAATCCCGAGGAGATCCAAGCTCCCAGTGAACCGTACACCCAGTTTGTTGCCGAGAGATTACTCATGCGCACCATTTGACTGGAGCCTGTTGAAGGTTCAAGCATGGGAGTTGGTGAAAGGTAGAGGAAGTCAGGAGATGAAAACATGAATGTTTAGGAGTCGTCACAGTAGCTGAAGAAAGTGCAATTCACTATCGCCGAACTGTATCAAGAAAACATAGAATTAAGAAGACATCTGGCAGAAATGACTATTGAAACGCCAATGTCGCAGAGTCGAGCAGAGAATGTAAATTGGCTCAAAAGATAGCTTAGAGAGGCACAAGACATAATTATCCAGCTATGGGAGGAACATAGGGTGTCAGAAGAAAGAATCACAAAGCATTTCAAGGAATGCAGACTAGCCATGGATAACGCCCGTGCGACTCTCGCCAACGCTCAAGAAAAACTAAAAGGAAATGCAGTCTTGTGGAGACAGGTGAAGAATCTGAACAAATGGAACTGGTCTCTTAGAAAAACACTCAGATTTTTAAGGTTGCAACTAAGGCCGGAGGCATGGGTGTGACAACCCCTTTTTGTCTTTTTTTTATCATGTCATGGAATCTTTCTCCCCGCATATCCTGTTTCCTTCCGGTAACAAGAAGTCTGACGCGACACCCGCGCGGTGAATATTAGTTGCACAAATGCTGTAAACTTACCTACTGAGGAGGGAAAGTATAAGTGAAACACATGCCATTTTGGAAGAGATGCATGGCCTCCCAACCGTTGCTGCCACATGGAGTTGCACGAGCGACCGCAAATGGACGTTCGCTACACCAACTCACCTCGTGCATGCTACAACCAATGATCGCACAATAGAAACTAGAGCCCGTTATACAAGGTAACATAGTTTCCAACAGTGCGTTCAATTACTCAGGCACCCTGTGAAAGAAAACACCGATTTATCACAACTTGATGACTGAATCTTACTCATGACCAAATGATTGAGACAAAGGTGTCGGTTATGTTATGATTGGGTGCAGTCAAGTTTCTATTTTTGGTAAACTCTATTCAAAGGGTTGTCTGGGGAGGAAGTAACCGAATCCGAAATTCTAAGGGAAAGTAGTTCAAGGCATAACAGCCCGAGAGAGCATAAGTTTTCTATATATTGTATCTTTTCGATGTAAGCTGGGTTGTCAAAGTAGTGTAGACATAAGACTCTTGAATGTAATCTTTGAATCTGAATAGAAATAACAATGTAGAGGTCTTGAAGCTTTGACGAAAAGATTCTAATGGTGGTGGTTTGATGTATTGTGATCCTATCTATGTATGTACTTCATGTTTCTTGTAAATTCATGTCTATTCCCTTTGTTTAAATTGGAATGTTTGACGAGTTTAAAATTCATCGTGTGGTGCTTTAGACTTAGCCATTTAAACTCCGTGTTCTCTTCTAAGTCAGTTAGAATTCATCTTTAATGGTGCTCTGGTTTGCTTTATGTCCTCCTTCTTCCACCATACACGACGACATTTAAATTGAAAGACCATTTCCTATTTAGCCTTTATCCTCTCAAAGTTTCCTTTACCAGTCATTGATTTCTCTCGTTTTCAGGAGGTTGACTGCATAGCCCAAAGTTCTGTATTTCCTTGCCAGCGAAACCAAAAACATTTCTCAAACATATAAATCTAGCCGACAATCCAAAGTCATTATCTATCAGAGACTAGGTCTCAGAGAGATCCCTCTTTAGATTGGAAAGGCTAGTTTCCAGTCTTAAAGTTGGTCTGTAGGTTACCTTGGTAGTTCGTTGCTCTTCAGCCCAACAATTTACCAAGTGCTAACACTGAGAACAAATAAAGGAACAATTCATAGCATATGAAGATCTTAAAAGCCGACAACTTGTAGCCTTCGAAGTTGCAGACAACTAACTAGATTGACAACCGACCACTGAATAAATTGATCAAAGGGAATGAAAAAGATGATATATAATGAATGCGCTGACAAAGAAAAAATTCAAATTGTCCATATCTCTAATCTAGTGGCCTCTGGCCTCCTATACTGGCCTAGAGGTATCATTTGGATTGCTTCCAAGTTAATGACTGGTTAGCTATTTGTTTGAGCTTACATACATGCATCATTGTTCTTGTTTGAGCTATTATTTTGTGTTTTCCAAATTGTTGATTTGGGTTATAGATATGAGGGTATTTACCTTCAAGGGTTGGTTACAATCATGTAATATACTTGATTTATATATAATATATACTATATCTAAAGCGTCCAAGGGTTGGTTCAATTGGTTGAACCATCCACCTAGATGGGAGGCCATAGGTCACAGGTTCAAAAATATTACCAGCATCTGTTGTGGCTGGTGGTTGAACTGCCCTCCATCTGAATATTCTGGGCAGTATATACCATATATATTGCCCCTCTCATTGGAACAAGACCATATCACTCATGTGAAGGCTTCTATATATATACCATATATATATTGCCCCTCTCATTGGAACAATACCATATAACTATTGTGAGGGCTTGATAGATTATTTCTTAAAGACATTGGTGTTGTTCCCTTTCCTAATACCTTTTGGTAAATGAACACAGAGGATCATTGAGATGGTCCTTTAATTGACAGTGGGCTCGATTATTTTAAGCTCCAAACCTTCTGTTAGGATCTATTCCATTTCTCTGTAACAAAAGTTATTTGTGACTGATAATGCCTTTAGAGGCAATAGATTTGTCAAGCATACTAGAATCAATGGGCCGATTGATTCCATTTATCAAAGTGATGCATCGAAAATTATGTCACTGTCTTTTTCTGTCTTACTGGATGTACTATGTGGTAAATGCACTCCCTTGCACCTGTTATCTATATATTGTGAATTTAAATAGAACCATTCCTAGCCAATGTATGTGCTGTTTAGCTCAACAGGAGTCTAGTTTGTCATCTTAAATGCTTGTGCGCTGGTATTAGATTGTAGTTTTACATGATATTGGGAAATTTAGTAAATTTAGATTGTAGTAGTAGATTTGGGAAATTTAGATTGTAGTAGATTCTAGTTAGTAACGTCATTTATAAGATTCTAGTTAGTAACAATCTAAATTTGGGAAATTTAGATTGTAGTAGTAGATTCTAGTTAGTAACGTCATTTATAAGATGTCCGTGTCTGCAATATTGGGAAATTTATAAAGCAGCTGTTTACAAGTATTTTAAAAACCTGATTACTTGAGTTCAGAATTAAATATGGTTGCATTGTTGTTAAATTTGTAATTGTAAACCAGAGTCGCCTCGTTACAAAACTTGGCCAAGTTGCCAAACTGACTTGCCAGCAATTCAAACTTGCTCCCATCAAGTTTGACTCAGCCGCAGCAAGTTTGACAAGGGAGGTTTGTGCCCTCACCATATGTACAGTGCAAATGACATGTGGTTGAGGCTATCCAAGGCGGCTCAATCTCTAGAGTCTCCAAGAGCTCAATTCTAGTACTTTACCTCCAATTCCAAGAACTCCAAGTGTCCAGAGTCCAATGCCTTGGAGTTTGAGCTCTCTTTTATACTTGCTCTCCAACCCTTTTAGTCAGATCCATTAATAGTTTGACATAGATTGTTAATTGCCTGTTACTTGCTCTCTAACCCTTTTAGTCAGATCCATTAATCGTGTTTTGTGAAGCCTGTTAATTGCCTTTATTTGTCATAGACTGCCATAAAGATGACTTTTTAATCCCCAAACTGTCTGCTATAATGCCTGACATAACACGGTTGTTGCAAAACAAATCTTATAAATCTTTAGATGTTCTGCCAAAATCTACCTGCTATATTGCCTAACATAGCAGGATGTGAAGAAAAATGTTTGGGGTCCATTGATCTGATCAGTTACAATGTTCTTAGTTGACTATTCATGAAAGAAAAAAAAGGAGAGACCAATGTATGTTTAGGTCTATTACTTTAGAAGATCTGGGATAGTAGAGAAAACTCTCTTTAGGTTTGCAGCCAATCCAATTACGTTAGAAGACTTACCAATTGCTTTAGAAGCCTTGGGTTATCATGGTGATTGTAAAAGTTGTTGTTATTGTAATTTTGATAAAGGTAAAAGGGTATAAATCTATCACTCTAGCGAGTCAGTACAATTTGTTCAAACAAATTGTAAAGTGGAGTTTGCTCTAAAGCTTCTGAGTAAGTTATAATTTAATTTTTTTTTGTTGAAATTTTTTCTCAAATATGGTAAGAGTTTAGTTGGAAGTTTTAATTTCACTAATTTAAAATTAAGATTTGATTTAGTCTTATTTGGTTCCTCACTATGATTGTGGTTGGCAATTATCCACCCTCTATCCCAATGATTAAGCAAACATACTTTAGAATGCATTGAATTATAATTTAAATACTATATATGCAATAGACATGCACCTATTTTAAGCAAACATACTTTAAAATGCATTGGATTATAATTTAAATACTATATATGCAATAAACATGCACCTATTTAAATAATTCATGGAAAATATGATATGATTAATAACAAAAAAAATTATAATAAAAAAGTTATTATTGAAGTTGTGAATTTTGTCAAACAACAAATAGTTGGTATTGAAGAAATAATGGCTTGGGAAAACATAAGCATCAAAAAATAAATTGATGAACATTTTACAATCAATTGATTCTGGTTCATATACCAAGAGAGGGAGAGAGAGTGTGTGTGGATAAAAAGTTTCTTATGGTTAATACTTTTCAATAATGAATTGTTCAATGTGAGGAAGATGTGTAATTCTCAACAAGGGGTTGACATGTGGCATATATATATATATATATATATATATATATATACTTTTTTTAGATTGAAAAAAATTGAAAAAAAGTTTGTACATCTAGGGATTTGATCCCTCATGATCATGATACATCGGAGTTAAAATAACTAAACTACACCGGTGTTTATTTATGTTATGTAGTCACGACTATGAAATTAAATGACAATAATAGTATTTGACTCAATAGTTTTTTTTTTAAAAGAAGAAATTATATATATATATATATATATATATA
>ML779389.1:167077-187789 GCA_009831015.1 Picea engelmannii
ATTGCACAATCAGTGTGCTAGGTTTTATTGGTGGTAAGGCTTTTTCGTTGGTCAATCAGTGCACCAAGAATGAATATGTCACAAAGTGGAATTTGAATCCTAGTGGGGAGGGTAATAACTATCTTCAACATTTCTTGAAGATAATATTCAACATCTTTTAAAAGATTATAAAGTTAATTTAGAAGTTCTTCGAGTTAGACTTTCAATTTTGCTTGAAATTTTGCTTTTCGTCATCTTCGGTCATGTGGCACTACACTGCACTTGCTTCGGCCACAAGTGCTTGGTCAACTTATACTTACTACAAATAGACTATGCATTTTCACTTAAGGTCTATCCATAACTTTGCTTTAATTTACAGTATGTTAGATATGCAACCAAGTTCAATGAAATCAAGTTCATTCAACTACGACCCTAAAACATCTCAACATTACCTTTATACTTATTCAATTATTCAACAAATCTTAGCCAACACAATGCATTTTAAATATCATAACATTCATCCAAGTAAAGAGACCACAGTAAATGTGTATAGGTGACACCCAAGGTGGATACCTCTACTTTATTTATATGAAGAATGTTACAAGATATAACAAGGGAGCACAACCAATTTCCTGTGGTTCTTTTACATACTACAATTATCTAAGGCACAATTTCTTATAAGACTTGCGAATTAAAATCTTGAAGCATATGTACCCTTGATTCTTGTAGGTCCTTGTCGGTATATGTGTGTCATACACCAGTCTTATAGTAGAGCAGGTAATGATTTTTGAGTAGTAGCAGGGAATAAATGATAAACAATAATATGGAATAAATGTTGAGTAGTGGTAGGAAATAAATGCAGATCACTAGGAGGCAATGAATTCTAAGAAACACTAGTTGACCAATTAATCGTTGGTGGTTTCCAACATGTAGAATTGGAAAACCATAAATGGTTTATGGTTTTGTTATGTATGTTTATTGAGTGCTAGGGTTGGAGGAAAACAATGTTTGAATTTTAACTTATTGTTATGATACCAATTTTTTTTTGGAATCCTTATGTTATTGTTGAACACTTGTTGAGAGCACATAGACTCTTTGATGTATTATAACCATTTAGTGGTACATTGAACGTTCTTTAGAGTGGATTTTTTTTTTTCCCTCGTAAGGGTTTTCCCTAGGAAATCGTTGTGGAATGGTTCACCGTTTCTTTCATTTCTTTTATGCTTATCATTTGCAACTATTTGTTTGAATTGTTTTGTGCATTCTTCTCTTATTGGTTAGTGTAGGAAGCGTATTCTGCACTTTTGTTTATTTTCATTTGGTATCAAAACATGATCGCTTTGGATCCAAGATGTTAGGGACAAGGTTTTTTGGTCTAATCTTGTTTTGGGTGTTGATTTTTCAATAGGAAAGGTTTAAACATGAAGTTTATTCCATTTTAGAATTTTACTTCAACCATAAACAATTTTTTTGCAACAACCAAGATCACAAGAAGAAACACCATGCACAAGTACAAAAGAAGTATCCTGGGAAACCCTTCTCAACAAGGGAAGAAAACCCAACCAATCCTTTGCTATATTCTTCAACAGAAATACCTCCACCACCAATAAAACCTAGCACACAAAAGGGTGCTTACAAACCCTAGAAGACTAACGCCCAAGAGAGGTGCACACTTTTCCCAAGTATATGTACTTGCTGAAATTTCCAAACTCACACTTAAGATATTTATCCTCAATGGGGATTTTACCTTTACTTATATTAGATTGAACCTGTCAACATAAGTGTCTATTGGCACAACAACGTCGACCTAAATAACTCACAGTATAATTCATAATTACCAGATTAATTGTCTTTTACATTAAGGTGGGGCCGACCTGTACCCTTTACATTACAATTAGGGTTACAGGTAAGTCCGACTCTTGAAAAATATAGCAAGGGATATCATACACCCACTAGTGTTCAACCACTAGGGGCACATCCATAGGGATGTCCATATCTCTATCTCACTACGTCTCACAGGAGAACCACACTCACTAGTGCTCAACCACTAGGATCACGTTCACCTGTGCTCATCCACAGGCACGTCCAACTCAATAGATCTTCTTTCCCAATGCATTACATAGGGGATTCATCTGGAGTTCATCATCTCAACTCTCTGCTCAGAGGAGGCTAATACATCGTTTTCATCTCTTTCTCAAAACGATGCACCCAACTCATGGGAATTCAACGTTCACCTTGTGATCAACCACAGGTACATCTAACTCAACATATCTTCTTTCTCACTGCGTTACATAGGAGAACCATATGGATTTATTCTCAACTCTCTGTAAGGAGGAGGCCATCACTACGTTCCAGTTTTGTCTCAGATAGGAACCACACACCCATCTTAGGGGCTCTCTCTCAGGTCTGTGTCCCGGAGGATGTCTCACGCAACTGTAATCATTAACACTCCCTCTCAGCTAGGGAGGAATTATCCATTAGGCCAAATATCGTACGAAAGTACTTGAATTTTCTCTTGGTTGTAGTTCATCAACACTCCCTCTCAACTAGAGAGGTAGTCTTCACCAAGTCAGTTTGGTGGAGATGTCTGCAATCTACTCATGTGTAGGAAGGTATTGCAAATGTATTGCTTTCCTCTGCATCATGTCTCTGAAAATGATATTTTTATCTCAATGTGTTTCGATCTATCATGAAACACATGGTTCTCAGGGAGCTTCACACATCTCTGGTTATCACAAGTAATAATAGGATCCATCTCATGATCAAATAATTATGTCAGAAGCCACATTGTTTCACACACTCAATTCCATATACTCTGCTTCTGTGGTACTCAAGGTCACAAAGTTCTGTTTCCTGTTGCATCAGGAAACCATGGAAAACTTCATGGTAAAACAACAACCAGATGTGTTCTTTTGGTTCACTATACTCTCTGATCAATCTGTATCGACATATCCATGAAAACTCAAGTTCAAACTGGAGGCATATCTCAAACTATATCCAATTGTGCCTCGTATATATCGCAATACATGCTTTACTTCTATCCAGTGAGTCTGTCTCGACTGACTCATGGATTGACTAAGCACATTCACTGCATAGCATATATCAGGTCTGGTGTTAACCAGATACATCAATGATCCAATCAATTGTTGGTATATATGTGGATCAATCTCGTTTGAATCATCATCATTTATTTTTTGTCAAATCCGTCACCATCGGTGTAGACATGGATTTTCATTCTGTCATACTAAACTTTTTTGTTTTTTTAATATCTCCATTGTATATTTTCCTTGACTTAGGAAAAGTCTCATTGGTCCCATGTCATACTTCTTGTCCCAAGAAGTAGTGCATCATACTCAGATCCTTCATCTAGAAATAAGAAGTTGAGGCCTGCTTGTATCCAACAACACGACTTCCTGAATAAGTCATCAAAATTAGGCTTTCGTCACCAATGTGGTAATATAGGTTTGGATTAGCAACTCTTTTGCTGAAACCCAAACTCATCAAGAATCCATCTATCTGATGTAGTTTCCAACTCATGGATGGTAGTGTGGGTGAAAGTGAATTGGTCTTCTGGATCAATATGTCTCATCATAGTTCACTCCCTCTGCTTGTGAGAATCCTCTGGCCATAAATATCGGTTTTTATTTCTCGACACTTCCATTAACTGCATGCTTGATTTTATGGATCCATTTAGAAGTCACCATCGATTTCCCTTCTGGTCTTGGAACAATGTCTCATACATCATTATTTAAGATATAATGGTATTCTTCTGTTATGACATCTTTCCATACCTTTTCACTTGTCGCTTCTCTATGACAAGAAGGCTCAGAATCAATGATGTGGCTCATGGTTGAAGAGTAGCTCGAAAAATATCTTTGTTCTCTCGGGATGTGCCTTGAGAGGCTTGTATGTTTCTCTGCCTCCTGCAGAGTGAGCCTAGGAAGACATTTTATGCCCTACTACAATATCTCTAAACATATCAACTGGAGCAACTGGAATAATTTTTGTCTCCCTCTGAACTGCTAAAGGGGGAGAAGGTATTGTCTCACTGTCAAGCTCCATCTGAGATTATCTGGATCTTTGAAAGGCTATCTCTTCTTAAAGAACACCATCTATGCTTGTCTCAATCTATCTCTGAACATGGATGTAGATCTGGAATGTCTTTGAAGATTCAATGTTATCCCATAAATGTATCTTTTCTCCCTAAATGGTCTAGCTTGGAATTCTTCTCTTTGGGTACATGAAAATACACTGGGCACCCAAATATCATGAAGTGTTCAATCTCAGGCTTCACTCCAGTGAAGGCTTCTTCGGTATTTATGTTTTTTAAAGTCTATTGAAGACTCTTGTTCTGGGAATATACTGTGTTATCACTCCAAGAGTCACTCCCAGACTGCAAATGAGAGTAAGCTTGGTAACATAGAAATAAAAATGCTTGATTGGTTTTGTGGATTAAGAAGAAGAAAACAAGGAAGGGGAAGGACAATAAGCTGTTGTAAATCAATGATGGACCATTGGGCTATGGAGTCAAGAAAACACCTTGCTCATTAAATGAAATCAATATGCATATCAGATAAAGGTTTATTGAATAGAGGAAGAAAATATAACACAAAGAAGAACGTCCATAAGGAAAAGATCCTCTTTGCATAAATGAATTCAAGGTACTTGAATATAAACAATGACTTATAAGCAAAATACATCAGATCCTCAGATGCTCAAGAATCCATTAATCAAAGGCAACCATGATCCTCAAGGTGTACAATTCATTCAAGTAAGAAGACAAATTGGGAAAGAAAACAAGAGATACAATCTGATAACACATATATCATGAACCTTCAATAACATAAATATTTACAAAAACAAAAGCCCCTCAGGGTTACAATGATCACATGCAAAGTGCCTCCTACAACTCTCTCATCTCTCTTGCTCATGAATCCAACCCCTCTCCAAGAGATCTATCCCTCATTAAATAGAAAATAGCATCCAAATAACCTAAGGAGGTCGAATCCCATCTCCTCCATTGGATTCTAAGCCTTGGAGATAGGTGGCAACAATCAAAGAGGCAAAAATCCAACAAACTGTTGATTTTCAGGAATTTGTTGGAAGTCATTAATAAATTGTTTCCACCTCATGCATGAGGCCTTTGCTGGAGATAAATATTAGGTGAAGGTATACCTTTACATCTAACTTATCCTTGAGAAGTCATTCAAACCTTCCTTGACATGTGGCAACCTCCCAACAAGGCGAATATGAAAACCGTGACCGCTACAAGAAATTAGTACTCAGCGCCACTGTGCAGAGTACGCAGTGCCTACTTATATATCCAATATCTCTCAAACAAAAAAACATTTAAAAAAAATGAGAGAGGTTTTTGTTATTTGGAATTTTATGAACAAAAACCTCCTCCATTTTTCAAAAATACCTTCTCAATTGTTCACAATCAAATTTTTAAGTTAATGGCTCAAAACTGGTAAAATAACTCTGCACAATTCGTTTTCTGCCAGAATATTACGCAACGCCTGTAGGTAGCACCACTGTGCTATGTCTATGTGTCGATTTAGGTAGAATTGTAAAAAGCACAACCCATTCAATCTTGAAAATGTGCAAATTAATTAATTTCCTTTCATGATATCAAACCCCCTTTACTTAGATGCCTTGGTAGTGCAAAGAGGTAGTGTATTTCACCACTGAGGGAACTGGTATTTAGAAAAAATCCAAAACTCTGATAGTTAGGCCTCTTCTAGATGATAATTATTGTGCTAACATACTATGTCATGCATGATTCTACCCATTGAATCATAGAAATATTACGATCATGCATTATTGCATTGGTTGCCTCAATGATGGTTCTATTCTTTCTCTTTCTCAAATAGTTTTGAATCCCTCTGATTCAAGTGACTCCCTCTGAAGGATAAACATCTTCCTTGGTTGTTAACCTATCTGAAACAAGAAAACAAGAGGAACCAAAACAAGAATATCTCCTATAGGAGAATAATGAGTACATCTCTAGAATCAAAACAATTTAAGTATTGTTGTCACAACTACAATACCTACTTGTAATGTAGCAAACTTTAGAAATATAGGTTAGAGGAAAGACAGTTACAACAATCAAACTTGGAGTCTTCACTTCCAGTGTGTTGTTCCTCTAAATGCATTGATATCCCTTTGTATCCATGACTTCAACAAAAGGTTCCTTCCTCCTGCAATTACTCTCATGACAATGATACAAATAATATATATACAATCGCATACCCGAGGGTGCTGATATGATTTCTCTAATGACACATGGATGATTTCTGTCCTCTAACATCTTCATGAAGAAGGTAGTCACAGTGTCACATTTTTGTATCACCTACAATAAGTCTTCCTCTGAAGTCTTGTCTTCCAATAGCTTGAAGTTGCTTGATTCATCAAGCTTATCTTCCATCATAGTTTTGTTCATCATAATTTTAGATTCTTCACAAACCCTTGTCAACTGGGCTAGAAAACTTAACAGCTAGGATAGGCTAGCAACCTTAGGTTTTTTTGGGCTTATGAATTCCAACAATAAACCTTGAAAGTCATAAGAACACAGGTAATCTTGAAGGCTTCTTTAAAGAGTTGCAGAAACCCTACAAACCAGAAATCTGCAGAAATTTGCAGAACCCTAGAAACCCTAGGGCCAAAAATAAAAAATTCTCAGAATTTCACTTTAAGATCTTCTGGAGGTGCATTGAAGGAGGCCGTACCATCCTATCCAAATTTCATCCCCAACGTCCAAGTATTAAGGGATGGAACACCTCATAAAGGAGGGTCGCACAGTTCTGCATAAATGAGAAGATGACTGGTAGATGCTTGTGCAATGGGTTCTTCAAGACCTATGCTCTGAAACCATGTTGATTTTTCAACAGGCAATGTTTAAGCATGAAGTTTATTCCATTTTAGCATTTTACTTAAACCATAAACAATTTTGTTGCAACAACCAAGATCATAAGAAGAAACACCATGCACAAGTACACAAGAAGTATCCTAGGAAACCCTTCTCAACAAGGGAAGAAAACCCAACCAATCCTTTGCTATATTCTTCAAGAGAAATACCTCCACCACCAAGAAAACCTAGCACACAAAAGGGTGCTTACAAACCCTAGAAGACTAGCGCCCAAGAGAGGTGCGCACTTTTCCCAAGTATATGTACTTGCTGAAATTTCCAAACTCACACTTAATATATTTATCCTCAATGGGGATTTTAACTTTACTTATATTAGAATGAACCTGTCAACATAAGTGTCTATTGGCACAATAGGGCCGACCTCAATAACTCACAATATAATTAATAATTACTAGATTAATTATCTTTTACATTAAGGTGGGGCCGACTTGTACCCTTTACATTACAATTGGGGTTAGATGTAAGTCTGACTCTTGAACAATATAGCAAGGGATATCATACAACCATTAGTGCTCAACCACTAGGGGCACATCCATAGGGATGTACATATATATATCTCACTGTGTCTCATAGGAGAACCACACTCACTAATGCTCAGCCACTAGGATCACGTTCACCCGTGCTCATCCACATGCACGTCCAACTCAACAGATCTTATTTCACACCGCATTACACAAGAGAGTCATCTGGAGTTCGTCATCTCAACTCTCTACCCAGAGGAGGATAATACATTGTTTTCATCTCTGTCTCAGAACGATGCACCCAGCTCATGGGAATTCACACGTTCACCTTGTGCTCAACCACATGTACGTCTAACTCAATAGATCTTCTTTCTCATTGCGTTACACAGGAGAATAATCTGGAGTTCTTCTCAACTCTCTGTAAAGAGGAGGCCATCATTATGTTCCAGTTCTATCTCAGATAGGAACCAGACACCCATATCAGGGGCTCTCTCTCAGGTCTGTGTCCTGGAGGATGTCTCACGCAACTGTAATCATCAACATTGGGTGGGAGCTTCTACAAAATGAAATCTTGTTGCAAGGAAATGTAAAGCATTTAGATTAGAAATGGAGAGGTTTAATGACACTAACTTTGAGTTGTGGAAGCTCAAGGTGGAGGATCTTCTTGTAGATTGAGATCTATGGGTTGCAGTGTTTAGAACCAAACCCATTGGTATGAAAGATCAAGAGTGGGTTGTGTTGGAGAGAAAGGAGAAAGTCTTATTAGGCTCTGTTTGGCCAATTTTTTGTTATTGAACGTTTGTAGAAAAAAACAACAACTCTCTAGAAGAAGTTGGGGGATTTGTATCAAGTTAAATCCTTGGTTAATAATTTTTTTCTATGGAAAACGTTGTTTACTTTGAGAATGGGTGATGGTGGTTATGTAGCGAAGCACCTAAGTGTAAAAATTTTAATACCAAACAAACTATGATAACTTAGCCAATATATTTTAACCCATAAATTAATTTCAACACATAAATGTAAATATGATCTATGCTAAGATTATACCAGCTGAGTATACATGCATGCACAATGGAAAAATAAAACCAAACACACACAATGAAACTATAGATACTCTGGAATCCGTAATGTGGGGAAAACAAACTAAGAGAGGAGCTTTATTAGGCTTTCTGAGAGAAGGTACAACAACAAATATTAACCAGAAAAATCTTACAGTACAATAGACAGATTATGTTCGGATTTGGTCCAACTAAACAAGTGTTGTTCATCCCAAATTCCTCCATCCTGTATGGCCTCCTTATGGTTGTCTTGTACGACCTATTATGGAATCTTCTAATGGTTTTACAAGGTTGTTGTCTGCATCCCTAAAATTCTGCTCCAAAACCCTCTAGTTTTTCCTTCTTTCCTCAATTGAATATGCCCATAAATCAACTTCATTGTTGTTGTTGTATATGACCTTGAGTATGGGTTGTCTCTGCTGCACTATATGGATTTTATATGGCCTCCATTGAGTTCCCTAAACCAACCCAGAAATATCCTTCGACAATAACGACTCCTCTTTTCCTTCTCTTAGCCTTGCTCCCACTCTTCTCTTGCTCACCAAATGACTAAATGAGCTGCCCAACACCCTCAACCTCCTCTTTACTCAGCCTCCCCTCAATTGTTTCCTTGGGATCAATGCCCAACAATATATTCAAGGGTCCAGATTGAGGTGTCTCCTCTCTTTGGACCCCACATAACACTAAAGGGTTCACTTCTCTAGGCGGGGCCCTACTCAACACTAAGGTTGAGTGCCCCCCTTGATAGGGACCCACAATCCACTAACAAAAAACTTTTGTGGCTAAATTTCCTAAGTAAAACTTAGGATAACCCTATAAGGTTGATATGGGTTAAAGTAATGTCCCATGCATTCCTTGGGCACTAGGCAAGTGGGAACACCTTCTGTTGCTACAAAAAATTAACACTTCCTCTTAGCGAAGAAGGTGTTATGTACAACCCCCAACTTGTCCCCGAAGTAGACAAATTTTCCTTTTACCAAAGGCTTCGTGAGTATGTCTGCAATTTGCTCACCGATTGACACATATTGTAGCTTTATAGAACCTTTCTGCACACAGTCACGAATGAAGTGGTACCTTATCTCAATATGTTTGGACCTATAATGAAACACCGTATTTTTAGAGATCTTGATGCAAATCTGATTGTCACAGTGAATCATTTTCGTGTCCAACACTTGATCAAACAAGCCCATGAGTATATTTTGAAGCCAAATGGCCTCACATGATGCTAAGTTAGTTGCCATGTATTCAACCTTTGCAGAACTCAAAGCAATTGATTTTTTCTTCCTTTTGAACTAGGAAATAGTCGTTGAACCCAAGCTAAAACAACAACCTGATGTGTTCTTCCTGTCCACATTGTTCTCTGCCCAATCTGCATCTGAATAACCCATAAGCTTCACTCCATCTCCCTGGATATAGTTCAATCCAAAATCAACTTTCCCACGTAGATACCTCAACACATGACTTGTTTCCACCTAGTGTACTCGCTTAGGCTCTACCATGAATTGATTGAATGTGTTGAAACAAAACACAAATCTAGTCTAGTGTTAACTAGTTACATAAGAGAGCCAATGAGCTGCCTGTAAAGAGTGGAATCTAATACCTCTGACTTGGAAGCATCTAAATTATTCTAGTTAGTAACCATGGGTGTTACCATAGGCCTGCAATCCTACATGCCAAACCGCTTCAGGATATCCACAACATATTTCCCTTATCCAAGGAAAATTTTCCTATCCTTTTGCCACACCTCCAAAATAAGAAAATAATTCATTAGCCCCAAGTCCTTCATCTCAAAATCAGTGACAATATCCCTCTTGCAATCCGATATGAGCTTCTTTGACCCTGTCAAGAATAAGTCATCCACATATAACAAAAGAATGAATGACTCCCCCCCATCCAACATGTAGTAGAGGTTGGAGTCAGCCTCACTCTTGGTGAAGCCCATCCCAAGCAAATAAATTTCGATCCTATTGTACCACGCACGTAGTGCTTGCTTGGGCCCATAGGGCGCTCTCTTCAACCTACAAACATGATATTCTATGATATGCACCTCAAACCTCTCTAGCTTCTCTATGTATATCTCCTCTTCTATAAATCCATTAAGAAACGTTGTCTTGACATGCATCTAGTGGATCTGCCAACCCAAATCAATTGCAATGGATATCATGACCCTGATAGAAAAATACCTCACTACGGGTGGAAATGTCTCACTAAATTCAATGCCCTCCTTCTGTGAGAAGCCCTTAGCCAAAAATTGGGCTTTGAACTTGTCCACACTGCCATCAACAATGTGTTTGATCTTATAGATCCATATTGAGCCAACCAATGATTTCCCCCCTCGCCGAGGCACAAACTCCCACACATGATTCTTCATGATGGAATAACTCCTCCATCATAGAATCTTTCCACACATGCTGCTTATATTCCTCCTGAAAACATGAAGGCTCGGCCTCAATCAACTCTCACATAAGAGCCATGTAATTGGAAAACCTCTCTAGTGCCCTACTCTTCCTGACTGATGTCCTGGGAGCATCCACCCGCTCTAGAGCCTCTCTTAATGTGCACTCAACTCACTTTGACCTCCTCCTACTAGCTCATCCTCATGATGCTCACGTTGCTCACCCTGCTCACTTTGTTGCTACTGCTGCCCAACCTATACAATAGTCTAGGGACCTATAGTCTACAATGGTTGCCTAGCCACTTCCTTAGGATCACTCTGCTCCTAAATCTACTCATGACACTACTCATAAACTGGAATTTTTCCACAAGACTTCTTGAAATCCTTGTCCTCCTCAAATTTCATGTCCCTCTTAACCATTTTCCTCCTAAGTGTAGGAATGTAGACCTTTTAGGCCTTGAAGGTCTCGTTGTAACCAACAAGGATTCCCTTCTTTGCAATAGGCTTAATCTTGGTCCTCCTCTCTGTCGAAACATGGCAGTAGACCAAGCAACCAAAGATTCTTATGTGACCAATCTCTAGTTTCTTCCATGTGAAGGCCTCCTTAGGGGTCATCCTCCCCAATACCTTATGCAGAATCCCGTTCTACAGATAAACTGCAGTGTTTCCTGCCTCAACCCATAGAAACATGGGAAAGTCATGATCATGCAACATAGCCTTTGTTGCTCCATTTATTGATCTGTTCTTCGTCTCTGACACTCCATTTTTTTGTGCGTTATACAATAAGTTAGCTCCCTATTAATCTCGAAATCTACACATAAATACTTGAAGGCACTTGAGGTATACTTGCCTCCATTCTCTAATATGAGTACCTTGATATTTCTGCTTGTATGGTTCTCCACAAGAGATTTGAACTCTTGGAATTGACTGAATACCTCATCCTTGGTCTTCATAAAATAGATCCAGGTCTTCCTAGAATGATCATCAATAAATGAGACATATTAGTTGAACCCTCCAATAGACACTATTGACATGGGCCCATAGACATCCGAATGGATCCAATCCAAAATCCTTTTGGACATGTTTTCACTGCTAGGAAATATTATCTTTGCATACTTGTCCAAAGCACACCCCTTACACACACCATGTTGATCAAAAATGAACTTTGGAAGACCAATCATGGCCTCCTTGAGCACCTTGAGTGCTCCATGATGTAAATGAGCTATTCACCTATGCCAAAGCTCCTCCAAATCTCGGCCAATGCTGTTGCTACTAACCAATGCACAGGCTCGCTCAAGCTGCAGCTTATACAGTTTGTCCTTCCTTACTCCCAACACTTTCCCCATGCTAGCGTTGGAGCGCTTGGGATGTATGAATACTCTATCATCTTGAAAAGTGGCGACATATCCCTTATCTTTTAAGGATGAAACAAAAAACATACTTTTAGTCAAACCAGGAATAAAAAAAACATCACTAATTGAAAAAGGCTTACTAATATCCCTCTGAAACCTCACGGTTTCACTGCTTGCTGGCATGTACTTGGCATTGTCTCCAAGTACATTGTTGAAGTTGGAATTGTACTCCTTCAAGATAATGAAGTACTCACACACCCCTGTCATGTGGCATGAAGCACCATTTTCAATGTACTATGTACCAATGATCATGGAGGTAGATAGGCATGCTAAGAGTGAAAATTAATCCTCAAATATGGCTACAGATGCATCCATATTGGTTGTGGTAGCCATCTTCTTCTTGGGTTTTCCCTTCTTTTTGTTGGGACATTGATTGGAAAAATTCCCAAGCTGATGGAAAGAAAAAAATTTAACTTTGTTGGTGTCAAAATTCTTATTGATGCCCTATCTTGAAGAAGTTCCTTCAGTTGAACTCTTATTGTTCTTCCCCTTGCCCTTTGCTTCTAAGGAAAGGTTTTCTTCATCTTCAAATTTATTTTTCTGCTCTCCACGTTGAGACCCCTCCCGTATCTCTTCCTAAGTGAAATTGTCCCACAAACTCTCCCAAGTGGGAATATTCTCTCTTCCCACTACACACTTGACAAACACATCCCATTTTTTTCCAAATCCATTCAAGGCAATGTACACTATCTCTTGTTCATGTATAATGTCCCCTACTATTGCTAGCTCATCTCTGACTTGTGTGAGGCTAGTGATGTAGGATGTCACATATTCATCCCTTGACATCTTGGTGGCATGTAACTTGTCCATGAGAGCCATCTTCCAGTGGTTTTCACTTTGATATATCTTGGTAAGAGCATCCCATATTTCCTTTGTTGTTTTCTTCTCATCCAAATGTGGAATAATATGGTCCTTGACACCATCCAACGATATCCTCTATTCCCCAGCTTCTTTCATCTCATGGACGTCCAAAGAAATTGGATTATGGACTGGTACATGAACTACTGTATTGACATAAGACCAGAATTTGTTCTCCTTGATCACAACTCTAATTCTGACCTTCCACCGAAGACAGCTTGAGCCCCGCTCAAGCCTATCCTCATACCTCACGCTGGCATCCATGAAAACTCTGACTCTCGGCTGTTGGAAGCTTCAGAAAATTCTATAGAAATATTCCTAAGACTTGAACCTGTGACCTATGTACTAGTCAAAGGCACAACTCTGATACCATGTAAAACTTTTAATACCCAACAAACTATGATAACTTAGCCAATAGATTGTAACCCATAAATTAATTTCAACACAGAAATGTAAATCTGATCTATGCTAAGATTATACCAGCTAAGTATGCATGCATGCACAATGGAAAAATAAAACCAAACACACACAATGACACTGTAGATACCCTGGAAACCCCAGTGTGGGGAGAACCAACTAAGAGGGGAGATTTATTAGGCTTTTTGAGAGAAGGTACAACAACAAATATTGACCAGAAAAATATTACAACACAGTAGAAGGATTATGCTCATATTTGGGCCAACAACAAGTATTTTTCAACCTAGCTTCCTCCAGTCTTCATGGCCTCCTTTTAGATTTCTTGTATGACATGTTATGGCCTCTTCTGATGGTTGTATAAGGTTGTTTTGTGTAGCACCAAATTGTTTCTCCAAAACCCTCTAGTTATGCCTTCTTTCCTCATTTGAATATGCTCAGAAATAAGCTTCATTGTTGTTGTTGTATATGGACTTGAGTATGGGTTGTCTCTGCTGCACTGTATGGCCTATAGATGGCCTCCAATGAGTGCCCTAAACCATCCCAAAAATCTCCTTCAACAACAACTTCTCTTTTCCTTCTCTTAGCCTTGCTCCCACTCTTCTCTTGCTCACCAAATGATTGAATGAGCTTCTCAACACCCTCAAACTCCTCTTTTCCTTGCCTCCCCTCAATTGTTTCCTTGGGATCAATTCCCAACAAAAGATTCAAGGGTCCAAATTGAGGTGCCTCCTCTCTCTGGACCCCACACAACACTAAATGGTTCATTGCTCTAGGCAGGGCCCCACTCAACACTAAGGTTGAGCGCCTTCCTTGAAAGGGACCTACAATCCACTAACAACAAATTTTTGTGGCTGAATTTCCTAAGTAAAACTTAGGCTAACTTGATAAGCTTGATATGGGTTAAATTAATGTTCCATGCATGCCTTGGGAGCTAGGCAAGTGGGAACACCTTCTACTTCTACAAAAAATTAACACTGAGCACATTCGATACTATTGTGACCTATTTGATCTTAGTTGGAATGAAGATGGGTGAGGATGATAATTGTATGACCCTTTTGTGTTCGTTTTCAGATTCATGGGACAACCTACTAATGACCATTGGAAGCACTACAAATACCTTGGTGCTTGATGAGGTCATGGATGCTTTAATCTTAAAGGAGTCAAGGTGGAAATCTTTTGAATATACCAATGAGGCCTTCACTGTTTGTGGAAGATTAATGGAGAAAGGCAAGAAGAGAGAAAGGGTATATCCAAATCCCATGGGAGACATAAATTTCCTGGAAAGTTCAAGGTAAAATGTTGGAATTGTGGCAAGGTTGGGAATTTTAGAATAAANGGCCTTCACTGTTTGTGGAAGATTAATGGAGAAAGGCAAGAAGAGAGAAAGGGTATATCCAAATCCCATGGGAGACATAAATTTCCTGGAAAGTTCAAGGTAAAATGTTGGAATTGTGGCAAGGTTGGGAATTTTAGAATAAACTGAGAGCACATAGACTTTGTGATGTATTATAACCATTTAGTGGTACATTGAGCATGCTTTAGAGTGGATTTTTTTTTTCCCTCAGAAGGGTTTTCCCCAGGAAACCGTTGTGCAATGGCTCACCATTTATTTCATTTATTTTATGCTTATCATTTTCAATTGTTTGTTTAAATTGTTTTTCACATTCTTCTCTTATTGGTTAGTGTAGGAAGCACATTTTAAACCTCTATTTCTTTTCATTTTGTATCATAGCATGACCACTTCATGTCCAAGATGTTAGGGACAAGGTTTTTTGATATAATATTGGTTTGAGTGGGAGCTTCTGCAAAATGAAATCTTGTTGCAAGGAAATGGTGAGCGCATTTAGATTAGAAATGGAGAGGTTTAATGACACTAACTTTGAGTTATGGAAAATCAATATGGAGGATCTTTTTGTAGATCAAGATCTATGGGTTGTAATATTTGGAACCAAACCCGTTGGTATGAAAGATGAAGAGAAGGTGGTGTTGGAGAAAAAGGTGAGAAGTCTTAGTAAGCTCTATTTGGTCAATTCATTATTATTGAACGTTTATAGAAAAAATAAAAACTCTCCAAAATAATTTGGGGGATTTGTATCAAGCTAAATCCTTGGTTAACAATTTTTTTCTACAGAAAACATTGTTCACTTTGAGAATGGGTGATGGTGATTCTGTAGCCAAGCACCTGAGAGCATTCAATACTATTGTGACCTAGTTGATCTCAGTTGGAGTGAATATGGATGAGGAGGATCATTGTATTCCCCTTTTGTGTTCCGTTTCATATTCATTGGAAAAACTACTAATGGACATTGGAAGCACTACAAATAACTTCGTGCTTGATGAGGTTGTGGTTGCTTTAATCTTAAAGGAGGTGAGGTGGAAAGATTTTGAATCTACAAATGAGGCCTTCACTATTTATGGAAGATCGATGGAGAAAGGCAAGAAGAGAGAAAAGGGTATATCCAAATCTCATGGGAGACATAAATTTCTTGCAAAGTCCAAGGATAAATGTTGGAATTGTGGCAAGGTTGGGAATTTTGGAATAAATCGCAAGGAAGATAAAAAAATAATAAGAAGGAAAAGAGTGATTCAGATGACGATTTTGACATGTCTTCTCAAGAGGATGGTGGAAATTCCTTTGTTGTAGCTTTGACAACCCATGCAATCAAGAGTGTGTGGTTGATAGGGTCTCGAGCTTCCTTCCATATGAATTTTCACTAACAATAGTTTTCAATGTATGGGAAATATAGTGGTATACCTTGGTGACGAATCTCCTTTTAATGTAATTATCCATGGTTGAATCTTAATAAGATATTATGATGGTAGGGTGAAGGGGATTAGTGGAGTTTTTCACATTTTGGGTATGGCACATAACCTACTATCGGTAAAAAAAATTAATGATATGGGGGCGTAGGTGTTTTCTCAGACAAAGTGTGTAAGATGGCCCAAGGATATATGTTGCTTGATAAGGATGTTTGTTTGGGAACTTTGTTTCAACTTGATGTTTGCATCTATTCAATGTAATAGTTATTCCATTTTCTCAATGGAAAGATCTGTAATATCTACACCTTCACAATTAGACCCTATATATACTTTTGATCATCATGATTTCTAGAAACCTAAACAAGATCTTGCTGTTGATTTTTCGATAAGCTAGGCTTAAGCATGAAGTTCATTCCATTTTAGCATTTTACTTAAACCATAGACAATTTGTTGCAGCAACGAAGATCACAAGAATAAACACCATGCACAAGTACACAAGAAGTATCCTGGGAAACCCTTATCAACAAGGGAAGAAAACCCAACCAATCCTTTGCTATATTCTTCAAGAGAAAGACCTTCACCACCAACAAAACCTAGCACACAAAAGGGTGCTCACAAACCCTAGAAGACTAGCGCCCAAGAGAGGTGTGCACTTTTCCTAAGTAGATGTACTTGCTGAAATTTCCATACTCACCCAAAAGATATGATTCCTCAATGGGGAATTTACCTTTACTTATACTAGACTGAACCTGTCAACAGAAGTGTCTATTGGCACAACAGGGCCAACCTCACTATCTCACAATATAATTAATATTAACTAGATTAATTATCTTTTACATTTATTATAATCACATTAAGGTGGGGCCGACTTGTACCCTTTACATTACAATTAGGGTTATAGGCAGGTCTGACTCTTGAACAATATAGAAAGGGATCTTGTACACCCACTAGTGCTCATACACTAGGGGCACTTCCATAGGGATGTCCATATCTATGGATCACTGCATTACACAAAAGAACCACTTCTTCATTATTGCTCAACCACTAGGATCACGTTCACTTGTGCTCGTCCACAGGCATGTCCACTTAACGAATCTTCTTTCCCAATGCATTACACATGAGAGTCATCTAGAGTTTCTCATCAACTCTTCTCATCAGAGGAGGCTAATACAACATCTTCATTTATGTTCTCATAAAGATGCACCCAACACTTTGGGATTTCACACGTTCACCTTGTGCTCAGCCACAAGCACGTCTAACTCTGCAGATCTCCTTTCTCACTACGTTACGCATGAGAATCATCTAGAGTTCTTCTCAACTCTCTGGAAGGAGGAGGCCATCCCTACGTTTGAGCTTTGTATCATATAGGAACCACACACCCCTCTTAGGGGCTTTATCTCAGGTTTTAAAGCTGGAGAATGTCTCACATAACTGCAATCATCAACACTTGCTTCATAAAGCAAGTTGCCTATATAGAAGACAATGCTATGGCACCAAAGATTGGGCCATATAGGTGAAAAGAGACTACGTGCCTTGAAAAAAATAATCTTGTGGATGGATTGAATGATTGTGCTCTTGAATTTAATTTTTGAAAGCATTGTATATATGGAAAACAAAGTCATGTTCAAATTTATTCTAGTTCTCACAAATATTCTAGGTGGTTGGACTTAATTCAATCTGATGTATTTGGTCAAATTAAAGTTCCTTAGATATTTTAAGGCTTTGTATTATGTTTCATTCATTGATTATTACTCAAGGAAGACATGGGTATATTTTCTTAGAAGTAAATCTGAGGTTTTTAGTCGGTTTAAGGAGTTTAAAGCTCCCTTGGAAAATTAGATTGGTAGGAATATTAAGGTGCTGAGCACTAATAATGGTGGTGAGTTTTGTTCTGCAACGTTTGATAAGTTTTGTAAGGAGAATAACATTGAAATACATAAGACAAATCCATATACCCCTTAAAATAATGGGGTTGCAGAATGAATGAATAAAATATTGATGGAGAGAGCTAGGACTTTGCTTAGTGGAGTTAGTTTAGAGAATATGTTTTGGGAAAAAGTGGTTGTTGTTGGATGTTACTTGATTAACATTTTTTCCACATCAAATCATTTGGATAAGACCCCTATGGAGATTTGGATGTGCAAGAATCCCTCACCTTCATACTTTTGGTTGTGAGGCATATGCTCATGTTCCTAAGGAGAAGCAGTCAAAGTTGGGTAACAAGGCTGTGAAATGTATCTTCATCAGCTATGACATTGGTGTGAAATGTACAAGCTTTGGAATCTTGTGGTTGGAAATTTTTTGTATTGTAGGAATGCTATTTTTAGAGAAGTTAAGCTTTCTCCCACAGTGGTGTGGCTAGAAGACAATGAGAAGAAGTTAGTAGTACAACTATCACCCAAGATTCAGAAATCTAAACTAAAAGATGAACAAGAATTTCATGATGGACTTGATGAGGAGGAGGGGTCAGAGAGTTAAAAATAGGAGGAAGAAACTCCACCTCAAACTTTAAGGAGGTAAAATGGAAAAGAAGACAACTAGAAATGTATAATTATAGTCCATTTGATTTCATAGGTATATTTGTTTTATTTTCTAACATCGATGAGCCTAGAATTGCAAAAGAGGCAATGGAGATGGAAGATAAGGAGTCCTGAAGATTGTCCATGGATGAAGAGATGGTTGCACTAGAAATAATGATACATGGGACTTGGTACTGTTCCTCGATGGATAGAAACCCATTGGATGTAAATGGGTGTTCAAAAACAAGATTGGTTTAAATGGAAATGTTGAAAAGTACAAGGCAAGGTTGGTTGTGAAAGGATATTCCCAGGGTGAGGGAATAGAATTTGGTGAGATCTTTTCCCCCATTTCTAAATTAACATGTATTAGGTTCCTATTATCTATAACAATAGCTTTTGATTTAGAGATTAAAAATATGGATGTGAAGACAACATTCTTACATGGTGAATTGAAGGAAGAGATCTATATGACACAACTAGAGCACTACTTTGAAAAAGGTAAAGAGTCATTGGTTTTCAATTTAGAAAAGTCTTTATATGGTCTCAAACAATTTCCCAAAATGTGGTACTAAATGTTTGATTCTTTTGTGGATTGGGATTGAAATTTTTGAGATCCAAATATGATAATTTTGTGTATTACAAACATGATAATGATCATTTCCTTGTTATCACTCTATATGTTAGAAAAACAGGACCGTGGAGCAATAAAATAAAACAAATGCGGAAACAAAACACATAAGATACACAATATAAGATAGACACATATTTACGTGGTTCACCCAGTGTGGGCTACGTCCACCAGAGAAATTGCCAGGTCCTTCCTTTATTATTATCCAAAAAATGAAGGGATACAACCTACAAAAAAACCTGTTGTAACTTCCTCTTCTTTCTCTCACAGTCTCCTCTCTCAGAATACAATATTCGCCATCAACCATAGCCGCAATACATTTCCCTCATAAAAGAGGGTTTCCTTCTAGGGAAAAAAAACCCTAACATAATCTCTACCGTTAGATTTGCGACCTTATAATGAACGGTCCATATTTACAATGAAATTACAATATACATTTACAAGGCAATTTTTCCTTCTGGGGCTTCGCCCCCGAACCCCCGCTGGGGGTCCGCTTTCCCCTAGACCCCCCAACCGGGGGGATAGCCCCCCCGGACCCTGCAGAAGGGGTACCCCCCCTCTGCACTCCCCCGCGTGGAAGAGTGTACATACTTTTGGGGTGTAAATACTTCATGGGGTATAAACACGGCTGAAAGTAAAAGACCTCTGAATCAGGAAGATAATCAGGCTCCACAGCCAACAATCTCCCACTTGGAGACTAATCTCAACAGCTCCACTGCTGTTGTATAAGCTGGAATTTGAACCTTCTTGGAACTGGAAAATTTCTCATCTTCATCTTCATTCTTGAAGACCAAGTGAAACTGAGCAGGAACTCAGTTTCTCCCTGGTTACTCCCTTTGTTAACATGTCTGCAGGATTCTGGCTAGTGTGTATCTTTTCCAACTTCAAATGTCCATCTTCCAAGACGGATCGTATGAAGTGGTACCTCAACTGTATATGCTTAGTCTTCGAATGGAAGGCTGAGTTCTTTACAAGGTGAATGGCAATCTGACTGTCACAGTACAACCTACTGTTCTCCTGCTTCTTTCCCAATTCCTCCATAAACCTCTGTAACCAAATCATTTCTTTACTAGCCTCTGTAGCAGCAACATACTCTGCCTCTATTGTTGAAAGTGCAACAACCTTTTGCATTTTCGAAATCCAACTTACTGCTATTCCACCTATAGTAAAAACATACCCTGTGGTGCTCCTCCTATTGTCTTTATCACCTGCCATATCTGAATCAACATATCCCTGTAGAAAAGTGTCTGAACCTCCAAAACATAATGCATGAGTAGTAGTACCTCTCAAATACCTG
>ML779389.1:190086-201431 GCA_009831015.1 Picea engelmannii
TCTAGAAAATGTTTCCTATGGGGTGTGGCATGAAATGAAGCCCCTGAATCTACTACCCAAGACTCATAAATATTATCTATAGAAAGAATCAAAGCATCTTGTAACACATCACCTGTTACATTTGCTTCTTGATTTCTCTCCTGCTGTCCATCTCTTTGTTTCTTTGGAGATCTGCAGTCTTTCTTTAGATGTCCTTTCTTCCCACAATTCTAGCACTCTATCTTTCCAAGTCTGGATTTGGATCTGCCCTTCCTAGAATTTCCGCAGTTCCCCGAGCCCTTTCCTCTATCCTTTTGTCTTCCTCTGTTCTCCATGTTCAACGCATTACTTGATGTCTCACCTGTGCTTTTTAGTCGCATTTCCTCACTAAGGATAACACCAACAACATCATCAAATTTTAAAGTATTTGAACCAGAGACAGAGTTACTTACAACCATGACTAAGCTATTCCAACTTTCTGGAAATGAGCACAAGATTAGAAGAGCCCTGATGTCATCATCAAAGTCCACTTTTACAGAACTTAGTTGATTAGTAACCGTATTAAATTCATTTAAATGATCTGCAACAGACCCACCTTCTGACATCTTCATATTAAATAATCTCTTCATTAGAAATACCTTATTGGACGCCGAGGGTTTTTCATACAATTTAGCCAATGCGTCCATCAAACCCTTCGTTGTCTTTTCTTTGGAAATATTGAAAGCCACTGACACTGCCAGGCTCAGCCGTATCGTTCCTAGAGCCTTTCTGTCAAGAATCTCCCATTCTTCGTCCTTCATGGCCATCGGCTTCTTTGCTACTCCACCCAATGGTAGGAGTAGATCCTTTTGATATAAATAATCTTCCATCTGCATCTTCCATAACTGGTAGTTTTGGCCGTTAAATTTCTCGACCCTAAACTTTCCATCTTTCGACATTGCTCCCACTCGAACCAGGAACCCTCTTTTCTTGCGATTTACCTTTCGTTCTGATACCATTTGTTAGAAAAACAAGACCGTGGAGCAATAAAATAAAACAAATGTGGAAACAAAACACAAAATATACACAATACAAGAGAGACACGGATTTACGTGGTTCACACAGTGTGGGCTACATCCACCAGAGAAATTGCCAGGTCCTTCCTTTATTATTATCCAACAAATGAAGGGATACAACCTACAACAAAACCTGCTGTAACTTCCTCTTCTTTCTCTCACAATATCCTCTCTCAGAATACAATATTCACCATCAACCATAGCCGCAATACATTTCCCTCATAAAAGAGGGTTGCCTTCTAGGGAAAAAAAACCCTAACATAATCTCTACCGTTAGATCAACGACCTTATAATGAACAGTCCAGGTTTACAATGAAATTACAATATACATTTACAAGGAAATTTTCCTTCGGGGGCTTCGCCCCGAAACCTCCATCGGGAGACGCTACCCCTGAACCCCCGCTGGGGGACCGCTTGCTCCCAGACCCCCCAGCCCGGGGGATAGCCCCCCCAGACCCCGCAGAGGGGGTACCCCCCCTATGCACTCCCCCGCGTGGAAGAGTGTACATACTTCTGGGGTGTAAATACTTCATGGGGTATAAACATGGCTGAAAGTAAAAGACCTCTGAATCAGGAAGATAATCATGCTCCACAACCAACACTATACATATATGATATGTTATTCTTTGGTAACAGTAAGGATATGATTCACGATTTGAAGTTATATTTTAACACAATTTGATATGAAGGACTTGGGAGTTGCAAACTATATCTTAGGAATGGAGATAGAGAGAGACATAGTGAATAGAAAGCTTTGGTTAAGACAGAGTAAGTATGTAAACTATGTGTTAGAACATTTTCACATTCCATATTGCATACCATTGAGTGTTTTAATTTCTGTGGGAACTAAGATTTTAGTTGAGTAGTGTCCTACAACACCCACAAATATGGAGGACATGAATTTTGGTCATTATGCAAGTGTAGTTGGTAGTTTGACGTATGTTATGGTCTATACTAGACCATACATCACCCAAGTAGTGGGAGTCTTGAGTCGATTCATGGCTAATTTTGGATGTGAACATTAGGTTGCAATGAAGATGGTTTTTAGGTATTTGCAAGGTACTTCTAAATATTCCATTTTCTATCATAGTGATTTTTCAAGGGACCCATGCTCAGTGGATATATAGGGTTATGTGGATTTTGGTTGGGAAAGGGATGTAGATAGAAGGAGATTTAGGAGCGGGCATGTGTTTCGATCGTTTGGTGGAGTAGCAAGTTGGATGAACAAGCGACAAGTTTTGGTCACTTTGTCCACTGAAAAGGCAAATTATATGGTAGAAATAAATGCCTGTAAGGAGGCTATTTGGCTTATGAAAATGTGTTCAAAAGTATGGTTAAGTCATAGAGTTATTACAATTCAATGTGATAGTAACAATTCCATTTGTTTGGTTAAGAACCCAAACTTTTATGCAAAGACAAAGCATATAGATACCCCATGCCATTTTGTTAAGGAAATGTTTTGCACATTATTTTCGTCACCCCTATGACCATGAATGATGTAAACCTATCCTTTGTCTTTAGAAGGATCAATGGCCTGAATCCCTGAAGAAGAATGAAGACACATTTTCCCAAAAAGATGAAAATTATCTTTTTCTTTGTAAAAACCTTATAAAAAGGGATCGTCGCACCTTGCTTAGTGTTAAGGGTGCGTCGATCTAGGATTGTTGCAGGTTGCACCATAGTGGCCTATGATGTCGTCGTTGTTTGCTCAGTGTTAAGGGTGTGACGATTTTCGTACAGAGGAAAAAGAGGAATTTCTTGAAAGTTCTAGAATAGAAGCTTCGAGGGTGAGGTGGCCTCTGATTTGTTTGGATCTGAGTCACATCCCTGATCTCATAGGATCATCCTAACCTCCTCACCCTATCCTTTTTATCTTATAAAAGGAGGGGAGTTCTCATGGGGAAAGTGAGCTTGGAAAATTAGCTTGATTGGGTTTGAGTAATTTTTGTAGCTTGGAGTTTTTGGGCCGATATTGGTTTTGAGCTTTGCTTTGTCAAGATAGATTGTGAGTAGCTATCTGATCTACAGTCTCAAAGTCCATGGAGTAGAAGTGTGTGGGAAGCAAGGAACTGTTGGAAGGGACCTTACAACATCAAGGCAATGGTTGTATTCTCCCTTTCATATTTCTAATACAGTAATATATTTCTTTCCCATAAAATTGGTCTTATTTTACTGTATGACTCCTTGATCACATACATAGGTTTTGTTGAGTATACGTTATTGCTTTCACTTCATTGTCTTGTGTATTTTTATAGGTTCAACATACCATAAGCCTTGGAATGGAGCGAGGATGACACTAGCGAGGACAAACGACATTTAAAAGGCATGCCATTTATCTCTTGTTAGTTAGTATGCTTGATAATTAAAATTTAGGGAAAGTTTTACATTCTGTCTTGTTTTGTTTTGGTTTCAGGGTGAAACTGGGGAGATATGTTTGTGTTCGCACTTAACGATTAATTCGATAAAAAAATTGGCGATCATACTGGGGAACATATTGTTTTCTTATTTTGTCTTTTTTTCTTGCTTTGATTTTCTGAGTTCTTTTTTCTGAGTCACTGGGAGATCCAGATGAATTCTTTGACTGTTTAATTTCACTGGAAAACCTTCATATTTTTTATTTTTTCCTTTTTTATTTTGATTGTCGCACCCTGCTTTGAGAGACAGTGCGACTATATAGGATCAACACACCCTACCTTTAGACATAGTTCCACATCGTCACATTGTACTGTTCTCTAGCCCGCGACGATCTAGGATCGTCGCATTGTGTTGGCTGGTAGCCTGCGATGATTGTGAATTTTTTTATCTTTTTGTGGTTTTCCTTACCCAAATATGTGATAAGTGTTTGGGGTGATTTGTTGGGTCTGTTCACAGTCTTCTTGACATATTTGAATCTATTTTAGCCATCTTTTCTTTGTTTTAGCTTGTTTTCTTTTGAAAGATTTGATCTCTTGCTTTGAGTGTCTTTCAGTTACAAAGCATTGTTTTTCTTTAGAATTGTTTAGTGAAAGAACACTTATTTTATTGAGTAGTTCATGTTGAAAGATAAATTTGATTTGGGTTTCTTTTTTTTATAGAGAGTTTCTATTTCTTTTAGCTATCTTTGAAAACAAAAAAAATTAATTTCTTGCTTTGCATTAGATTGGGGGCATCTTTGCATTTGAAGTAGTGAAATTGCATGGTTTTTGTCATTTTTGGTCTTGAATTCTTAAAAAAAATTCGGGCCAAGAATCATGTATTGGTGTATAGTCTCTTTAGATCATTTCTTGAAGATCTTGACATTGATGTGTTTAATAAAATTTTGGGACATTGTGCATCTGGGAATGATAAACATTTTCTCCTTCTCGTAATATAGTTTTCATCGAAGTGATATATTTGCATTCTCATTTATTTGCATTGTTTAGAGTAGGTCAAAACATCATCTCGTCCACGACATTTTCCTCTTGAGTAAACAACAACCTTAAAAATAAAGCACTTATAAAAATTGATTAGACATTTCTATATTTTTTGGTAGCAAGCCTACATTAGCTTAGAGTGTAGGGCTTTGGAATATGTGTGAAATATAACTTTCCAACGCTGTAAACTCACAATAATATCCTGTGATAGGGAAAATTCAAATCCACTTATTACATTTTGTCCTTGGAATCCCTTCTAACACAAGGGTCAATCACGAGGTCACATTAGGGCTGACATAGTTACTCACCCTGCTTTGTTGGTCTTAGTGTAGAGATTGCGCGTATTATTGGGGGTCACTTGAGAAGAAAATCCTGTGGGGACCTTATCGAGTTGATTTCGGGCCTAGATACCCTGCCTTTGCATCTGGATGGAACTATCGACTGTTTGCCCAGGCATCATTGTCGTAATTTGTAACCTTAGTGGCCTATCTCTTTATTGTCTTTACACAAGGTGACTGTGGAGGGGAAATTCTTCACGGTACTTGGAATCGATGTTGGACAAACTCACTCGGGCTCCTTGGAGGGTATACCCATGATTATGTGTGGGATCTTGCACTAGGGTGTAATTCCATTAAGCAGGTCATCAACACAACTTTTCCACCTGCTCTATCTCAACCCCTTCTTCCATTGTCCTCGCGACGTTGGATTTCATCAGGAACTAGTGCGTTCATTGTGAGAAGGTTTTGTTTGTTTGATTGCTTCCTAGGATTTTAGCATGTGTTGTTTATTTTCCCTGGCATACTCTAGGTTGGATTTGTGTTTAATGGTTTCATTTCTTGGAATGAAAAATGAAGCAACCCCTGCTCTGGGGAACCTTTTGTTTTTCCTTGTTACGAAAACATTGGTCCTCCTTACATCGCTACTTGGAGCCTTCCAGGTCTCACACTTGGATTATCGGTATGGTTGTTTTCCACTCCGGTAATCCTGAATGCAACAAGTGTTTCGGTTGTAATCACTTCCCCCAAAGAACATCAACCTCATGTTGATCCTTCACCTTCTTCACCAGTAAGATCTTCTTCACCTTCTTTAATTTCAAGGTCTTCTTCTGTTTCATCTTCTTCGCCGAGTGAAAGATCTGAAGCTAGTAACCCGGTGGATAAGAAGAAGAATAAAAGGAAGATTAAGAAGAATAAAAATAAGCAAGGGTCCACTGCCAGAGATGTTGGAAAACCACCAGTTATTGATAATTGTGTTGGGAGTGTTGATGATGCCAAGATCACCCAAACAACCCATAAGCCCAAGTACCCTTGCAGGATTTGTAAGGGTAGCCATATTCTTAAGTATTGCCTTGGTCTATCCAAGGTTATAGAAGCATGGTATACACATCTTCGCCAACCATTGTCATCAGCCTCTGATCACCATGTTGATGACCTCCCATCAACTAGTCAAGATACTGTTGGAAAGAAGAAAAGTAGAGTCAAGTTTCTATGTATGTTATGCAAAGGGAGTCATAAAACTCACCTTTTCCCTCGTATGGATGAAGCCTTGAAATTAATGGAATACATGACTGTTTCCCAACCTCAAATTCCAACTTATTATCGAAAGCTTACTCTCAAACCACCTGTAGTTGATGGAATGATCAATCCGGCCCCTTCATCAATCAGTCCGGTTGATCAGGTATTCAATTTGATCACGTCCTTAGTTGAACCAGTTGACCAAGTGGTTGATCCGATCCCATCCTCGGCCCATCCCACTCTCCCGTTAAAGAGTGAAACCCAAGTGGTCGATCCATTTCCATCCATCGATCCCTCTCCCCTTGGAAAATGAAACCCAAGTGGTCAATCTGATCCCATCATTGGTCGATCCTACTCTCCCGCTAGAGAGTAAACTCGATACCGCTCACATTTTTCTCATTGATACAAACACTACCATGCTGGGGGAAATTCCTCCTTGTCCTATGGAACCTCCTCCAAGTAATGAGGCTATCCTTTTTTATTGGGGTGCACTAACTGGACCTCATCTTCCCTATCACATTCCTTTCAATATTACAGTACAAGTTTGTATTCGGGACGTTCCTCAGGCGTTGATAGATGAAGGTGCATCCGTTAGTATTTTTTCCTCTATTGCTTGGCAAGATTTGGGTTATCCTTAGCTTGTGCCAGTTACACAGAATCTGTTAGCTTTTAAAAGAAGAACCAACCACCCTTTAGGATTCCTTCTTCAGTTTCCCATAACATTGGGAGGGGACAATGTCTTTATTGACGTCATGGTTTTCCAAGACCCCTTGGATTTTGATTTACTCCTTGGGCGAGATTATGTCTATGCCATGAAAGCTATTGTGTCCACTCTTTTTCGTGTGATATCTTTCCCTCACGATGGAAGAATTGTGACTATTGATCAACTTTCATTCGTCGGTCCTGACTGGATTACCTCCCTAAATGGTTCTTATATGCAGACGGTATCTCCCCCGCCACAGGTCAATTATGTGTTGTTTCTCTCCCATGCCTTCATTTGCCAATGGAGATGAGCCTCTCACTATAATCTCAATCTCTTATGACTTATATCCAGTAGTTGACATGGTGATATCTTCGATAGGTATTTTAGAGCCTAACCTCCTTACCCCTATCGCGACCCTCAACATGTGTTCCTTATAGAGTGTGTTTCTTCCGTCCAATGACTATCTCTTGGAATCCATGATCAAGTTTTGTCCCTTGACATGGTGTCCTTCCAGAGCATTGTCCTCTTGGAAGCCATGATCAAGAAGAGAGAGTTGATCATGGTTTTCTGATTTCAATCTCGTTAAAAAATGAAACTAGTTGTGAGGATAGTTTTCGCGTCTCTGTAGCAACCTCGTTAAAAAATGAAACAAAGAACATGAGCATAGTTCCTGTTTCTATTTCAAGCTCGTTAACAAATGAAACCGAGGTCTAAGGATTGAACCTAGATTCTTGAGCATAGTTTTTCTTCTCTGTGGCAAGGTCATTAAAAAATGAAATAGATTTCTCCCCTCTTCGATTGAGTCAAGTCTAGTATAGTATTTGAAGCTTCATTTCATCCTTTTGTGTCGTTGGATGAGACGAAGCTTGGGGGGAATTGATTATAGCCTATGGAATTCATGTTGAATTTAAGCCATTGCATTGGGAAGCCTCAAGAATAGTTTTCTATGGTTCAATCTTATGTAAAAATGAAACCACCTACCTCAAGCATAGTTTCCTCTGGTTCACGCTTGTGTAAAAATGAAACCACCTACCTCAAGCATAGTTTCCTCTGGTTCATGCTTGTGTAAAAACGAAACCAAGTCCAAGCATAGTTTAGTTTAGTTTTAAGCTTATAAAAAAATAAAATCGATCCCAATCATAGTTTTGGTTTGTTTTAAGCTTGCGTAAAAATGGAAACAATCTTGATCTTAGTCTTTGTTCTTTCTCATGCTCGTAAATCAATGAGAATGTAACCGAGTAAACTTTTATCACTTTTTCGACTCGTAAAGGTTATACGAAAAATGAACCCCCTGGAGTTCCCTTTAAGCTCTTTTTAGACTCTCTAAACATGAAAATATTTTCGAGCAATCTTGTACTTTTCATGCTCGTTAAAGTATTTGAAGAAAAAATCCGTTGAGCGGTAGATTATCTCTTTTTTGGTCTCATCAAACTACTTTATGAAAAAGGACATTTTGGAGTTTTCTTTAAGTGTTTTCAGACTCTCTAAACATGAAAACCCCTGAGTTTTCTTTCTTTGGACTCGTGAAACAAACATCGAAAGACCCATATGGGACTAAACCACTCCTTCCTAGGGTTCATTAAATATAATATGAGGGACTCATCCGAAGGATGAGATTACAATTCAAGCATATGCTATCCTCATCAAGCTTGTGTAAAAATAAAGAGGTACTCACCAAAAATGGTGGGGGAAAATTGGGAAAAAAATGTATCTAAACCTGTATTCTATGAAAGAGTCACCTTTGAACATGGCACCCTTTCACTTGATTTGTGTCTAGGTTGGAAAATTTGCTTGTCTCTTGATCATACCCCTTTCTAAGATCAAAAATTGGTTTGTGATCCCTGTTGTTGAGTCAGTGTTTCCAAGACAATTCTCATGCCGTCAATATGTTCAAAGAGAAGTTCAACCCATAAATCCTTCTATTGCGTTGGCCATTTCTGCAGTCCTTAAGCCTTCTATTACGTCAGCCATCCCTAAGTCAGTCCTGAATCACTTGTTACTCTAACCTACCTCAAATATTTTTACCTGTTTCGTTTCATTGATGGGGGATACATTAAGGCCCTCCTGTGACAAGTCTTTTCCTGTCGACTTCAACTCATTATCCAAGAATTAGACTTAGAAACTAATTGGTACCTTGGAACTTGCATGCCTCAATAGCAGGTTTCCTCACGTTCGACAATGGGTTTTCATCATTGACCCCTGATCGAAAGATTCTGTCGAGTGCTCGACCTTAGGTCATTGATTCACATTCGCTGGATTGTACTAGTGTACCTTGGGTGTTATTGACATTAATGGTGATTTCCCTCGCACTTGTTAACAATATTCATTAATGACCAATAATCAAGTGGTTTCTACCATGTTCGACTTCAACATATGTATTCACATGGTTAGATTCGTACTATAGAGTCGTGGAGATGAAGACCCTGGATCTTTTTTGACAGATTCAGGTTGCGTTGGAGTATATTCATATTGTACTGTTACATAGATCCAAAGTGTATGTCTCGTGGCTATGTCCAAATTTGAGTCATAATGGCATGGATCCACAGTATATGTTTGGTGGCCATGACCTGTCTTACTTGACATGGATCTTTGCATGTCGACATTTTTTATTTGAGACATTTGTATTCTGAGTATGGGAATTCCTACCTCAGTGATGATGTATTATTGTACTGTATATCCTTGTTTGTTGGCAAGTTTTCGACCGACGTGTTCCTTGTTCCCTACACACACTCGACAAAGTATTTCAGCTATCACTCTATTCTAACTTCATACTTTGGGGGGCTCTCTGTTACACATTATTTTATTCACCCCTATGACCATTAATGATGTAAACCTATCCTTTGTCTTTAGAAGGATCAATGGCTTTAATCCTTGAAGAAGAATGAAGACACATTTTCCCAGAAAGATGAAAATTATATTTTCCTTCGTAAAAACCTTATAAAAATGGATCATCACACCTTGCTTAGTGTTAAGGGTGCAGCAATATAGGATCTTCGTAGGTTTCACAACAGTGGCTTGCGACGTCGTCACAATTTTCTTAGTGTTAAGGGTGTGACGATTTTCGTACGAAGGAAAAAGAGGAATTTCTCGAAAGTTCTAGAATAGAAGTTTCGAGGGTGAGATGACCTCTAATCGGTTTGGATCTGAGTCGCATCCCTGATCTCATGGGATCATCCTAACCTCCTCACCCTATCCTTTTTAGCTTATAAAAGGAGGGGAGTTCTCATGGTGAAAGTTAGCTTGGAAAATTAGCTTGATTGGGTTTGAGTAATTTTTGTAGCTTGGAGTTTTTGGGCCTATGTTGGTTTTGAGATTTGCTTTGTCAAGATAGATTGTGAGTAGCTATCGGATCTACAGTCTCAATGTTTGTTGAGTGAAATATATGTCGTATAAATTCTCAACGATTTAATGTCAACCAGGGATGCTCGTAAGCTTGTGATGATGCCAACAAAATATATGCAGGAGTAGGCATCTAACTCTAATCTAAGAAAATTCAATCAAATCCCAACTCTTGCATAAAACTTAGTTGTTGTAGGCATGAAAACACTAGCTCCCATTCATGAGGTCTTCTCAGAATGTTTCAAATAACCCATCAACAATCAAGATCATCAAGTAAACACTCATGCATTGAAAATAAATACTCTTTAAAAAGGCTTAGTTGTTGTAGGCATGGAAACACTAGCTCCCATTCAGGAGGTCTTCTCAGAATGTTTCAAATAACCTATCAACAATCAAGATCATCAAGTAAACACTCATGAATTGAAAATAAATACTCTTAAAAGGCTTAGTTGTTGTAGGCATGGAAACACTAGCTCCCATTCAGGAGGTCTTCTCGGAATGTTTCAAATAACCTATCAACAATCAAGATCATCAAATAATTCTAATAAAAACAATAAAGCATATAAACCTATTCAAAGCATTAAAACAAGAAGAAAATGTTACTATGATCTATTCGGAGTGAGCTCAATTCTCCCAAGAACAAAGTAACACATAAACTAAAGCATTCTAAATCTAAACTAGAAAATGGAAACTGATATGAAAAGAAAGCTTGATTCTTATTCCATCATAGGTTGGATACAATGCTCCAAGAGTCCTCCCCTTGAAATGGAGGAGGCACTCCTATTTATACAAAAGTTTAAGATAACTTAGATCCACAAATCTCTCCTAGATCCACAAATGTATCATTTGGTTACAACCATGTGCTTACACATATCAAGCGATATCTCTAAAAATCCTCTCACAAATCTCTCTTTCATGATTAATCTCCATCCAAGATACTTGAGTAAATATCCAAATCTTCATCAAATCTTTGAGGGGTTGAAGAGGATTCGAATTTGAGGCTTGATTGATCCAGGTGGATATCGGGGGCCACCCACCTTTTCCAAATGGCTCGAAACAGTTTTCTGGCCATTTTGGCAATTTACTATTTTTAGCAGGTTTTAACTTCCGGGGCCATTTTGAGGGTCTAAATGAAGGTTTTTTGAGATCGAGGTTCTCAATGATAGCCAAAGGCATGATTGAGCCCCCAAAATGAATCTCCTCGACGACACCTTTCCAAAGAGCTATCACACGCCTAAAACGGAGATCGTATGCAAAAGTTACGACCCCAGGAAGTTGATGCACCAACTTACCCAAACGGGGCCCACATGACTTTTGACGCTTCATCTCCTAGGGTTAGGTTTTTGGATGTCTAGGACTTTTG
>ML779389.1:213731-243157 GCA_009831015.1 Picea engelmannii
ATGATATGGTATATTGGTAATTTTTTATAAATTAAAAATATTATGAAATTATAATAAACTCGAGATTTTAGATAATTTGCATTTTTCTTTCTTAAAAATGGATTTATATTAATTTATAAAATATTTCAAATTATTGGTAGAAATGATATGGTATATTGGTAATTTTTTATAAATTAAAAATATTATGAAATTATAATAAACTCGAGATTTTAGATAATTTGCATTTTTCTTTCTTAAAAATGGATTTATATTAATTTATAAAATATTTCAAATTATTGGTAGAAAAGTAAGCCAATTTCAAATAAATAAACAAAAGAGTCAAAAATTTGTAAGAGTTATGTGTATAAGGTAAGGCAAATGTAAGGCAAGCACAAAACAAGAATTATTTAATGAGAAGAGCATCTAGAAACAAGGTGTTGATATTTTTTTGTAAGAAATATCATACGAAAGTAATTTGATTGGTTTTTTTTTATATCGTTTCATTAATAATTTATTTATGTACGTGGTTAATTTCTTTGAGGACTTGGAGAAATTTCTAAAATGTTTCTTGAATTTCATTTTATCAAATTTTGAAGTTTAAAGAGGAAAGATTTTGTGTTAGATGAATGTGATGGTTATGATTTTTAATGTTAAAATTGAATAATAAACAATATAACTAGGATTTTGATGGAAAATTTCTTAACTTCATTAAATCTAATTTTTTTTGAGTTAGGGTAACACTATACAATGATCCTTTTACAGAATGATCAATTCTTGTTCACTTTTTCTAGCAGAAAATTTCTCAATATATTATATATATATGATATTCTCAAGGAGAGTACATGTGTTCACTATTACATACATCTTCTAATGGTATTTTCATACCAATCATAGACATATAAAGTGTTTCTACAATGTTCTTGATACTAAATAGTCAATCTCTACAATATGTAACAGTCCAAAAATAACCAAAATTATAAGTGGACAATCCATAGTGTCTATAGAAAGATTACATTTTTGGAAACTAGAAAACTCAAAAAAATAAAAGTCATGGACTTCCCTGATATGCTATCTATATCATAAGTAGAGACGAAGTGATAGTGGGGGGCCCTCATGGCCATCCTGCCATTTGTTGCAGTGGATCCTCCCTTTTGGTACCTGGAGTGATTTTTTTGATAGTGCATCTACTTCCACATTCTCTTCCCTGTAGACATGATCAAATCTAATAGTGTTGAAGAGAGTAATAAGTTCCCTAATCTTCTCCCTCCAACCCATAATTAAAGAAACATGTATATTACTCCTGTAGTTTAACCAGTCAACCACTATATTTGAATCCCCCAATAATTGTAGTTGGTCTATTTCCAGCCTATGAGCTAATGATAAAGTGACCCACACACCAAGTAGTTTCACCTTGTTGTTTGAACCCATTCCACAATTGAACGTCCACCTATAGATAGTGTTTCCAGAAGACTTTATGATACCCCTAGCTCCACTCAGAGTACCATTTGCTTGAGTAACACCGTCAAACCAACATATGGATTGTAGAGTGATGTCGGGTGGCTTCTTGAGTATTTTGTAAGTGTAATTTTGAGGGCACTGTACACCAGCAATTTACACCATCCCTCTGATTTGAAATCCAACTCCCTGAACTGTAGATGTGCGTGATTAAAAAATACACGTGTTCCTTGCCAACCAGATATACCAACAGGTCAATGAAGGAAGGATGTGATGGAATTTTTCCAATTTCAGCCAGTTTTCAAAATAATTGGCAAGTGTGCTACCTCCCCAAGAAGTAACAAGGTTGAAAACAATAGACAAAAACTTCCATAGATGTTGTGTAAAAGGACAGTTTACAAATAAATGAAGGATTGTCTCCTCATGCCTATTGCAAAATGGACAGTCGCTCGGTCCTTCCCAGCCTCTTTTTCGCAGATTATCCCATGTTAATATTTTATTCTCCAGTTCCAACCAAATGAAGAGTTTGATTTTGTAATCTATGTCCCATGTCCATAACTGTCTTCGCCACCCTGATGTTTGTATCAGACATAATTTACTTGCCAAGGCATTATAATTTTTTTTTACAGTGAGTATTCCCGAGTGGTCACCTCCCATCCAGATTAACGAATCATCTCTAGGTTGTAGTTGGACTATGGATTGAATGAGTGCCTTGCAAAATGAAAACCACTCAGTTGCCAAGTTTCCCGAGAGGTCTAACTCTTCACTGGATTTCCACTGATTTGTAATGAATCTCAAAGAGGACTGAGCGATGGCTTGATACAAATACCGTGTGTTTTTATCCTTTAGATCCAACAAAAGTTCCGAGGAGAGTAAAGAAGAGTTTCCGATGCCCAAAATCTTATCCAATCTGATTAGTATAGAGTAACCATTACCGGGTTTCCAATGAGTAATGAGAGGTAGCGATTTCATCAAGTTTTTCAAAATGTGCGAGGCCGCTGGTGGAAGAGGCGAAGCCGTTCTGAGCCAAGTAGCCACTGAGGATTAGGGTAAATATTTATCTTTGATCACCTGGTGCAAGATACCATCTTTCATCGATACACGCCATAAAGAGTTCGCAACCAAGGCACGGTTAAATAAGAAAGGATTCCTGAGACCCTAACCTCCTAGATGTTTCGGCTTTGCAATAATCTCCCAATTGCAGAGGTGTATTCCATGAGATTTTCCACCACCCGACCAAAGGAAATAAAATATTAGCTTACGTATCCTTGAGAGGAAAAAATATGTAACCACCGCAAGGGCCATCCAATAAAATTATTGTGTTTCCAAGACCGCCTTTGCAAGTGTACACCATCCTTCGAGTGTTAACCAACGAATACACCAATATTTGATCCTATTCTCAAACTTAATAATAAGCCATCTCTAGTCTTCGAAGGTAGTTTTCTCCACTTTTATAAAATACCCCAAGTATCTGAATCCCTTGGTCAACTCCACAAAATTATAAGAAAAAACTTCCTTATACTTTTCCAGAGTTTCTCCATGTACCCCTGAAAAGTGGAAAGTAGATTTTTGTGGACTAACTTTTAAACTTGAGGCACAACAACAAAGTTCCAAATATGATATAATAACCTATCATTATTAAAGTGAATCCTTTGTCATTATAAGTATATCATCAAAAAATATAAGGTGTGTAACTCTTATGACCCTGGAAACCTTGACCCCAGTCAAGCTTTCGTTTGCTTGTCCTTTCTTCAAAAGAAGGATAATGCTTTCCATTACAAGGATGAAGAGAAAGGGCGAGAGCGAACAACCTTGTCTTAATCCACGTTCACTATTAAAGAAAGGTGAGGACTCCCCATTTTTGAAAACAAAAAAGGAGGAGCTAACTACACAACTCATAATCCAATTTATAGAGTGTATGCTGAATCCAGTTTGAACAAGTATCAAATGCAAGAAGTCCCAACTAACACAGTCATACGCTTTTTTTAGATCCAATTTAAGAATCAAGGCTCGTTTCTTTCTAGCTTTGATGATGTGTATACATTCTTGTGTCGTACCAATGGCATCCAATATATGCCTACCCTTCAAGAACCCAAGTTTCTCACTCGACAACTCCCTCGAGAGTATGGGTTTTATTCTATTTGAAATCACCGTAGAGATCACCTTGTAACATAAATTGCAGAGTGCAATATGTCTGTAATACCCGAATGTTAGAGGATTATTCTCCTTTGGAATCAGCGCCAGGAAAGTGGTATTTAGGGAGATTTTAATATTTCCTCTGATTCTAGCGTCTTCAACAAGTTCCAACACATCATCTCCCACAACTTCAAAAAATTGTGTAAAAAAATCAACCGTCTAGCCATTCGGGCCTGGACTTTTATCTTTTGCAAAGAGTTTTAAAATTTACTAGAGTTCCTGCTTCATGACTGGTCTGTCGATGCGATTAGAGTCCTCCAAATATACAAAACGTGGAAACAACCTGACTAAATTCAATTGTTCCAAAGGGGAGATGCGAGGATCTGCTTAAAGCAACTTTTTGAAAAATCTGGTGGCTTCTGTCTTGAGTGCCTCTTGACCTCTATGTTCCTAATCACTTTCATCACAAATATCTCAGATGTGCTTTTGATTCCTTTTTGCGCTAGCATATTTATGAAAATATTTAGTATTCCGGTCCCCACATTTCAGCCAGATTGCACAACTCTTTTGTCGCCAATGTTCCTCTTCAAGAAGAAGGATTTGATTGCGCTCTGTCTCCAAAGATTTCAGTCGACATTCTTTGTTTGGATTCATCCCAGACCTTAGTAAATCCAAAAGAGCCACCCTGATTTCCTCCTCCAAAGATTCCGACCTTTTTAATTTTGCACACCATCTAAGTTTAGCCCAAGATTTAATCCGGTCCTTTAATACTTTTTATTTCCACACAAACCTATGCCGGACATCTGATAACAACAAGAAGCTAGTATCATGCCATACCTCTTTTACAATAGTAGTGAAATAAACCTCAGTCATCCAAGATGGATTTAAATTGAATGGGTAAGCCACCAGAAATTGATAAAAATCAAATTGGGATACCACTGGGGCATGATCCGAAACATAGGGAAGGTCAACCCATGTTCGATACCTACCCACATCAATTAATAGGCTATCTGAGACCAGGATTCGATCCAGTCATTTTTCAATACTCCCCCCCCCAAGTATGCCATTCCGCCATGTTGGAACAACCTCGTCCGGTATCACGTCAACCAAGTGATGATCCTATATCATACTTTTAAAATAATCTGCAAGCTTATCCAGCTGAGTGACAATGCCCCAAACCTCGTCAACACCTTTAGTAAAGTTTAAATCTCCTATGAGAGTGTCTGGGCTATGCTCCAATACCAACCTTTTGATAAGCTATGGTCCAATACAATTTATTCCAATATATGCGTCATAAGGATATTTTCCTTATTTATCACTAGCTAAAAAACTCTAATCATAACCAAATGTTAACTACCTAGTGGGTGTTTTTTAATGAGGTCACATTTAATTTATTCTATGCTAGCTACTTAGCGGACCTCGTTTAATAATAACATAATGGATCCACTCCACCTTACATTAAATGGCCACCATACCTACCCTATTACTCACTGTAATGGGACCTTTATCCCTCCATTACATCCCAAGGGAGGATCCCCACCATTCCATTCACATTCAAGAAATAATATCATCAACATTTGTGGTGATGATGTACAACCATAAACTAGAGTCCCATGTACGGGTATTGGTTTCAATGCTAAAGTAATCTAGGAAACTAGGGTTACATGTACAATTGATACCCTCAATGTTGAAATAGTTCAAGAAGCTTATCCCTAATTTTAAGTCCCAAACTAACTCCTAATTGATGGCCACTGAACTCGATGAATTGTTGAGTATTGTGTTCCAAATTCCCACTAGGGTCATGTGGATCCAAATAAATAGAAGCATCCATAGCAAGAATCTCATCCACTTCGTTACAAAACGTTAGTTGTACATATAGACGAAACACTACCATTTAAGAATATGAAAACTAAACACTAGTAGTCATCAATGTTATCAAAACTGGAAAAATTGATTGGTTCGATCAGTTTCGAGGTCGTATTGGTCTAGATCAAGGTTCCAAACTATAAATGAACAGTTTCATATTGGAACCGACCATAAATAGCCAAACTAGTTGGCACCGTATAATCGTGGCTAGGAACCAGATAAAGTCAATTAAAAAGAAAAACAATAAATTAATAAAAGTGAATGCACAAAACCTAACCTTGGGTCCCTACTAATGCTATTTAAAGAGGTTCCCCCCTCCATTTCACTCACACAATTCATTTGGGCTATTTGGAATTTTTGAGTTGAGTTTTAGGGTCAANAAAAACAATAAATTAATAAAAGTGAATGCACAAAACCTAACCTTGGGTCCCTACTAATGCTATTTAAAGAGGTTCCCCCCTCCATTTCACTCACACAATTCATTTGGGCTATTTGGAATTTTTGAGTTGAGTTTTAGGGTCAAGGGAATCAAACCATAATTCCATTTTAGAGTCTAGCCATGTTGAAGATGAGGATTCAAATGATTCTATCATATGATTAGATTGTAGATTCTAGAGTCTAGACTATAGTTATTAATTAGTACTATGATTATTTTTGGACTTTAGAGGCCATTTAGAGCACCTTTGTTGTTGTATTTTGGTTCAAAGATGGATTGAACTTGGTGTTATTTTTTTTATATGCACCCTTACCATTACTATATACACGAGAAACATTGCATATTTGTGTATAATGGTTTGGATTCACATGGATGCGCATGTGTGTGCACGTGCGTGTACACACACATTTTCAAAATTTGAATATTTTTGTATTATTTGGTTGACCAATTTTGTGGTCTGGTTTTGTTTTAGGTTTTTGTTCGGTTTTGGTTTGATTCAGGTTTATGGGGATGACCGATTCAATGACTAGTCTAGTTTTGATAACATTGGTAGTTAGAGCCACTATGGAGGAGTCACACTGGGAACTATTAGGCATCACTGGATCATGTATTCTCTTAATGATATTCTCTTCATTGGTGGAGTGGAGTCAAAAGTATTCCTCAGGTGATATTCCCACTATCCTTCATTATGGCATTTATTACCCCCCAACTCTTTAGTGGTATTTATTGCATGATTACAACCACATTACAATAATTATTCCCCTTAAGTACCTCCATAAAAACTTAATATTACATTATTATCCTTCCTACTTACATTACAAATTATAAAAATATAGAAATACATATATACACATTGATATATGTAGCATCAGACAAGTACTTCCATGTCGATTTGTGTCTAACACATGGGAGTCATCCTTAATACCTCCCATAACTTAGGAGATTCACTTTAATAAAGTGATTATTAAAGTGAATGTACTTTTGTAATTAATGTGAGTTTAATTTAATTAAATGCCTAAGTATTTGGAATAAGTGAAATAAATTAAATCCTATCCATTAGATCATAATGTGAAGGAGAGATTTAATCTCATCCTTTGATCACTTTGAATATCTAGGGTTTTGGATTTAGGGTAAACTCAAGGTTAAAAAAGGAAACCTAAGTGAGAGGAGTTGACACACACATAGTGAGAGAGTGAGATCTCATTGATTGGGTGAAGAAGGACTTTCATCCAAGTGTGCAGGGCAAGGTTCAAGGAAAGGAACAAAGGGGCAACAAGGGAGATAACATCCAACCGACATGATCAAAGGACCGATATTGAGGTTTGTAAGGGTTGGCTATTTGTCTTTTTGTATTATTCCTAATGTGGTCCATTATCACAAGACAAGAACCCACATTTATAATAATAAACATCTCACAATACTTGTTTTCCCTTCGGGTTTTTTCTAAGGGCTTTTACCCAGAAAATTTCATTTGCAATGTCTTTGGTTTCCAGTTTTTTTGCTTCCAATGTAATTTTTCGTTAATAACTCAGTTGTGATTTTATTCAATAGAAGTAATATGTTTGGAATTAATTGTCAGGTGTTGGGTTAGGAAAATCTAACATGGTATCATAGCTACAGTTATGAAGAAGTAAGCCAGGTTCCACAAAAAAAGTGATTTTGCAGCGTAGAATTATTATTATTGTTTTTTTGCAGGTCCAACGATAAATAATTAATTAAAAAAGGGTGGTACGGGAATCGTACAACAGTATGGTCACACGGGCTGCAGAACACATAAAAAATCAACGTGGATCAAAGTACGTATGACGCATGGATTTGTTGATCCGCAAAACAACATTAGGAGAGGTGCAACTGAGTGAGTAGTCGCCATTGGGTCATGTGTTGAGTTCACTATAATAGTAGCCAACAAGGAGTCATTGATAAGAGTTGATCGCATGAGGAAAGGTCGATGGGAGGACGTGGAGGCAATCAATAGGAGATGAGATCCATAGATGACCGACTGAAAAATTCACACAGGGATCATGAAAGGTGTGGGTTGAGTTGTGGAGCGGAGTTGACGACAGGAGGTAGCAAGGGGCTACAGAAGGTGGGTCGCGGTGGTGGTATAAAAACTAACAACCTCCGTTTCAAAAAATTCAACACAAAAGGGTGTTGGATGTAGCCATAACCACTGACCATAACTGCCACAACCAATATCCAATGAGGGTTGCAGTAGGGACAAGCCGGTTAAGACCGGTCATCACACAGGATAGTAGTAGATAGGTAGAACACAGAGTAGTAGGTAGAATACCAGGAAACCCAGGAAGGGCTTGAGAAACCCAAAACAGTACCCAGAAAATAATAGAAGGATATGGGTAGCATCAGGTAGCTTTGGGCAGGGGTCCGGGTAGCAGCTTCAAGGTATGGATCCGAGAAGGATTTTTTTTTTTTTACGGTGTTGGTGCCTGAAAAACTAGGCACATTTTTCAATAGTTTGTGTTCCTAGTATAGATCAGATATTGGAGATGCAAACAACTAGTTTTTGGTATGAGGATCGGTTGGAAAGTGCCTCTAAATTTCTTCCATGGAAAGAGAGGATCATGTTTCTCTTGAAGGAGAATGGATTGTGGAGTCATACAAATAACATAGTCATTCCATCGAGAGATACTACAGAGTTGACCAAGCACGAGGAAAGGGAGGCCAAGAAAATGTGGATGATATTAGATTCGGTGATGGATCATCTTGTACCTCATCTATCCGAGAAAAAGTTAGCTAATGTGATGTTCTCGACTTTGAAAAACCTGTTTTAGAGTAAGGACGAGAACCAAAAGATGGTATTGAGGGACCAACTTAGGAACACCAAGATGTCAAAGATTGATTTAGTGACCAATTATCACACCAGGACCAGTTAGGTTTGTGATCAGTTGGGGGAATTCAATGACACAGTGATAGATGTGGAGTTAGTGAGGGTGGTCTTGAATAGTTTCAACAATCCTTGGACTTCATTCATCGAAGGAATATGTGCTCGAGAGAATGTTTTGGGCTTCGACCAATTGTGGGATGAGTGCATCCAGGAGGAGACTCATCGAGAGGCTCTAAGAGGCCCATGGGAGGATGGTGACGAGGATAAACTTGCACTTACTAGTCAGGTAAAGAAGGGCAAGGAGAAAGTCATGAATAACACAAGTGGAGATTCATCTTCACAATTTGGCACAAGGAAGGACCTAAGGTCAAGTGTTTTAACTGTCATAAGAAGGGACACTATGCTTCACAATGTCTAGATAGGAAGAATGGTGGAAACATGACACAACTAGAATTAGATCCATTGGAAAAGGCTCATGAAAATGAGTTTTCCAAAAAGTTTGAGAAGGAATTCTTACTTTTTTTTTAGCTGGTGTGTGGCTACTAGATAACGGGGCGACATGTCATACGAAACGAGCATGAGAGTTGTTCGAGATATTCAAAGAATCTAACTTAGACATGGATGAGGAACTTGGTGTGTGCACCAAGCAAATAGTAAATGGAATTGGGAAAATGCCATTCCAGATGGAGTCAATAGATGTGTTAAGAGTGATGAATGTGCTATGGGTGCTAGAACTTAGGAGAAGTGTTCTCTTAGTTTCAATGATTGAGAAGAAGGAAATTGATGTAGTCTTCTAGGATGGACATACACTGATCAAGCCTAGAGGATATAGCTCAAACACAATACTGGTTCTTGGAGTCAAAGATAGAAACTTGTATAGGATAAAGGGCCAACCTATGCGAGCAATGTAAATCAACACAGTGGCAGAGAACAAGGAGTAGGTAGCTTTGAAGGTTGAGTAGCTCAGAGGGAGTCAACCTTCAGGTTCAAGTGGGAAGGATAAACCTTCAAATTATTTCAAGAAGGATTCATGGAACGAGATAGCCATGCAAGATGCTTAGGAGCATAAGGCTTCTAGGAGCATGTTCAAAGGCACCAATTCTTTGAAGAAGGGTATGAACGAGATGGTAGGGATAGCTTTCGGTTCAGAGGGAGTAGTTGATTAGGTGGATTGGAGAGAAACAATGGTAGCAAATATGGTAGTGAAGAAAAATCCACCTCCAGGTGGTAGAAATACTTTCCTCACTAAGAGGGAGTGTTTATGTATGTATCATCAGACAAGTACTTCCACGTCGGTTTGTGTCTAACACATGGGAGTCGTCCTTAATACCTCTTAGGACTTAGAAGATTCACTTTAATAAAGTGATTATTAAACTGAATGTAATTTTGTAATTAATGCAAGTTTAATTTAATTAAATGCCTAAGTATTTGGCATTAATGAATTAAATTAGATCCTAGACATTAGATCATGAAGGTGTGATTTAATCTCAAACTTTAATCACTTTGAAGATCTAGGGTTTTGGATTTAGGTTAAACTCAATGTTATAAAATGTAGCCTAAGTGAGAGGAGTAGAAACACACAAAGTGAGAGAGTGAGATCTCATTGATTGGGTGAAGAAGGAATTTCATCCAAGTGTGCAGGGCAAGGTTCGAGGAAAGGAGCAAAGGGGCAACAAGGGAGATAAAAACCAACTAGCAAGATCAAAGGACTAATCTTGAGGTTTGTAAGGCTTGGATATTTGTTGTTTTGTATTATTCCTCAGGTGGGCCATTATCCCAAGATGAGAGCCTAGATTTATAATAACAAACATCTCACAATACTGGTTTTCCTTCAGGGTTTTTACCGAAACAATTTCATGTGCAATGTGTTTGGTTTCAAGTTTTTTTGCTTCTATTGTAATGTTTCGTTAATAACTCAGTTGTGCTGTTATTCAATATAAATAATATGTTTGGAATTAATTTATGGGTGTTGGGTTAGGATAATTTAACAATGCGTAGCTATATACTAGAGTTGTGATCCTTGTCCAAATGTGTAATACAAATACAATTTCACAATTTGCATATCCATTATCATATGAATGAATGTTGTATCCACAATGACCCTTGGTTAAATATTGATAAGAGGTAATACATGCATGGTTGTCTATGTTCTACTAGAGTTGCTAACATAAACACATATGTGTGTGTCGATTATCATAGAAAGAAATGTTGTATCAACATTGAATGATTCATGACCCTTCAAATATTGATAAGAGGTATTAGAGTATGTATTGTTATGCGAGCTTTCTCAAGATAATCATATTGGTCAACTTGGAATCTAACACCAATTCATGTGTGATTCAAGCTAATCTACTAATTTTAAGCATTTAATTATGTTTAATACATAATTGCTAACTTCAATGTTCATGACATGCTAATCTATTATTATATAAATCAATTGTTAAGAAAACAAAATTAAATGAAACTAATAGCTTTTGAGGAATCTTGTAACCCCCTTCCACATTATTAATATTATTTTAATATCATATCATACTCTTGGGAAGTGAAGAGTGGAAAGAAAAGTGTGGTCATCCATGTGTGACTTGTCTTCATGTCTATATGCTAGTGCCTCTGCATTCTTGGAAATTCACTTATAATTAAGGATATGGTCTATATTTCTTATTTAGTATTATGAAAATTTTGACTAGACATTATTGTTAGAAACTCTTTGGTATATCAGAGGATTATAGCACTTGACACTCATTTTTCCTTAGGACCCTAAAACCCCAATCTCTATAGGATAGACAATAAAATTCCAACATCTTTGGGTATATAAGGAATTTGGGAATTATGTTAATGAAATGCTACTCAACTGTGATTAATACTCCCACTAGAGTTAAAAAGATTAAAAAAAGAATAAGAAGAAAAAATAACAAGTCTGGGTTTTTCCAACACCATTGTGGGAGACTTATCTCAAAAGACACCTTGTGCAGTGTTGATTGTGTTGGTATAACTCTCTAGTGACCTTTTTTGTGTGGGATTGAAAATACATTTGTTTGTGACCTATCTCAAAAGACTCTTCTTGAGCCACTGATCGCATTGAGATAAATATGGGGTAACCCTTTTGGGGTTCTTGAGTGGTCCCATGACCCATACTCACCACATGGTAGTTGTAGACGACAAATTCAACCCTCTAAACACTTATATCCAACAATTTGATTCTTTGGTTTCTCAACTTAGATCAATTGTTGATGCACATGGTGCTCAACACAATGCACTGGAAGATGATATTGATGGGTTGCTTATATCTAATGGGACCAATTGGTCAAAAAAACATATGTATCCACCAACCAGGGAATATTTAGCGAATGAAGAGAATCAGAATAACCTACCCTTTTAGGATAACCATAGTAACTGAACACCCTTTCATCAATACAATTCTTGGCACCACTTTCCCAAAGTAGATATGAATAAGTTTGATGGGTCCAACCCCACTAGTTGGGTTACCTAGATGAAATGTTACACTTGTCCCTACATGGAATCATTGGTGACTTGATCAAACTTGAAGTGGGGTCCTATTATAATTGGATCAAGAATGATGACGGTGGCGACAATGGAAGAATAAATCATATGGGAGATACATTGCTTGGAGCCAGCGATGAAAGCCATCTAATTGCTCATTTTGAAAGAGACACTCAATATTTAGGATGAATTACCAAGTTTCACCAAATAGGAACAATAACTAACTTTATAGAAGCATTAAGGAAACTTGAAATCTACCTAGAGGGATCGACTGATTATTTTTTAAATAATGTTTCATTAATGGTCTCAAGGAGAAAATGTGTGCACAAGTAATGATGCAATGCTCAACTACTTGATTGGAGGCCTCTTAGAGAAATTGAGAATTAGATATGGTGATAAATACATAGGCCCAAAGACTCTCTTTTATTCCCCACCCTCACCCTCCTCTACGAGATCGAAAGATTGAAGTTTGTAAAAGCCTCAAATTAATAGAAGTTAACAAAACAAGTAGTTTGGGGCCAATTCTTATTTTGGCCATAACAGGGACTTGCAAATTATAATGGATCTAAAATTTTTGGTGAATATATATAGTGATGTTAAATATGAAAGTGTAAGTGAGGGTTGGTGGCAGGTTTAGATCCAAAATTATGGAAATTGGAAATTAACAGTTTTCAGGGAATAAGATGGTACTCATTTACAACAACTTTGTTTATGATGAATTTTGGCTAGTAAAGAATAACGAGAGGCATGAAGAAACCTATTAGATGATTTGGATAAATTACAAGGGGTTAGGAAAGGAGTTGAATAAATAGGCCAAAATCCACTTTTTTCGGGAGACTTGTTGACAATTTTGGAAAGTTTAAATGAAGGAAAATGATCGATGACATCAAACCTAGGAAAATTTCTGTAATTAGTATTTTATATTCTCAATAATCTAGACAACTTTTTCCTAGTGAAACATTTTCAATTTTGCACCCTTTGAAAGATAGTTTTCGCCAAATTTTCCGAGTTTGGAAAAAGTGCAAAATGTACAAAATTGACAATTCCATATTTATGCAGAAAATCACTGAAATATTTGATCATTGAGTTGGAAGTTGTTGAGTGCTCACAATCATAATTTCTATCAGTACCTAATACAAAACAAATTATGATTCTCACTTGATTTTCTTCTACAGGTGGGAGAAGTTGGTCTTGGACATTGAATGCACAACAACAAAATCACATAAATTGGGTATACATGAGAACTTTGGGGAGGCGTGAATTTAACTCTGAGTTCATAATTGAGCATGGATATAGTCACTACAAATATATTCCAAAAGAGAATAAACCTAAGGATTTATATTCTAGAGAAGTACTTCTAAATTTTCTAGAAATTGGGAAGATAAGAGCTTGTAACCTTTATATGACAAAAATTGTCAATATGAGTTGTTTCCATAATGCATTGAAAGAAAAATTATTTATAAATTTGAGGGTAAAATGCATCTAACAAGTGTAAGTGTATGAACAATTTTGTAACTATAATTCCATATTAGAGACAATTAGATACCATAATTTAAGATAATTGAATTAACAACGCTTTAATATTGTATGGCCAAGAAAACAATCATCGCGGATGATGCATAAGACTCTTATGAATTTGAAACACATGACATGGGTGAAAATATGCACGTTGGGGACTATGTATTTTTGTTGTATTAATAAAATACATATATTTTTTTGAGGTTATGTTCTATGTACAATAGTGGATGTTTCTAATCCAATACATGGCTTACTAGTGCACTACCAAAACCCTAGACTTCAATGTATGGATTTGATCACAACCATGACCGAGGTTGCTAACGGGGGTGAGAGATCCCCTCCTCTCTTTTATATTTAAGTTTTTAGTCTCCTTGTTGCAAATCTTGAGAATACCACGAAATCAACGTCGACCCATTTTGTGAAAAATTCTGAGGCTACCCATGAAGTTTCACTTCCTCCTATTTCTTGTCACATGGCTATGGATTTGATAAATAGAGGTCTGATCGAGAAATTTACTGGGTTATGGTTTTCACCCAGAGCAATGGATTTCTAGGTTTATAAGAGTTGGGAACCTCCGATCAAAGGAAAAATGACCCACTTTTTTGTGGATGAGGGTTTTACACTTTCTTATTTGAAACTGAGGAGGATCAGGATCTAATTTTTTGAAGTGGCCCTTACTTCTATGGAACCAAATTTATGTATTTGAAATAGTGGATGCTTGATCTCAATCTAGAAAATGACGTACCCTCAGTTGTTTCGGTCTAGGTATGACTTCCTCATCTACCATTGCATTGCTGGAATGAATATATTTTGAGATCCATAAGAAATACCCTGGGAAAGTACATAAAAAAAACAGCTCTGAAAGATCAAATGTTTGCTTATGCTCACCTTTGCATAGAGGTAGATCAGGAAAAATATTTTCCTAAATCTATTATCTTAACCTTTGAAAAATGGAAATATCTTCTTAAGGTAGATTACAAACAACTCCCATTAAAATTTTGCCATTGTCATGAATATGGGCATTTTGAAAATAATTGCACTAAAAAGGAACCAACAGAGCAAGAAACATTGAGAGTTGAATATCAATGTCAAACAACCAAGAGGAAAAATAATGGCAATGGGTATTTGACTCCCTCTACAAAAATAAATCCAAGAACCTCAAGGGAAAATCCCTGAAATCCTTGCGACCCAGAACAACCAAGACAAATTGAAACATGGATAGACCCATTGCGAAACAACCACAATCATTCAACTCAAGGGAGTCCCGATAAAGAGGTTTTCCCTAAAAATGATAGGTATGTGATCTTATCTCAAGAAGAAAAAAATCTTGAACATGTAGCCTCACCCTCAATCCATGAAGGTACCTCCTCTGACTTCCCATTTAGCGGGGATTAATGAATCAGAGCACCAAGAAATCCCAGAAACAATACGTATTGATCCATGTGATAAGAATATGAACTCTCCTACCTGGTCCACACATTCCTTTGGAATTGATTCTCAACAATACAATCCACAGAGTCTGAAGGAAACTAGATCTGACGAAGAAATCGATGAAGAAAATGATGGAGAGAAACCACATAAAAAAAAATGAGGATGAAAACCCTTCAAGGGAAGGTGATAACATGAGCCAGAGTATGAGGCGAAGTAGGAAAAATACCCATACAAGCAACCTATCCTAGATAATTATGGAATGGGTGCAAATCCTACAAGAAATCTAAGCGGTTTGCATCCTCCAATAGGAGGATCCAACAAATTTGGTAAAAAATGATGATCCCAGAATTGTAGGGGATTATCTAGTAAGGAAAAAATGGAATCAATAAAGGATATATTAAGAAAGAAATACCTACGATTCTACTACTCTAGAAAACAAAACTTGGGGTAACTGAAGTCCTAGAAGCAAGCAAAATGCATTGGAAAAATAGTGATGATCAAGCAGTTAATGCCATGGTCACATTGGGAGGCATCTGCATGAAATTGAAAAATATTTTTTTTCGTCTTATATAAAGTCATAGCACCTAGCATTGGATTCTGTCTAGACTCAATCATTAGAAGACAATGAAACTGTATAACATTGTTAATGTATATATGCCACTTAATTACATAGAAAAGGTTGAATGTTGGGATTCTTTGGAATCATTGTGTGACACTGCCGATTGGTAGAATTGCATCATGGAAGGTGATTTGAGCAACACGTTGTGGCAGAATGAGAAAACCAAGGAATCATAGTCAAAGATCCCTTCTATGAAATGTTAGACGATTTGATCTCCCTCGGGGACCTAATAGCTATCAAACTTAGCAAAGGGATCTACACGTGGAATAACAAAAGAATTGGACAAGGACATATTACAATGAGATTAGACAGGTTCTTGGTACAAATATCCTATTTGGATGCATCACAATTGATATCCTCAAGAATGATACCTTGGTAAGTCTCAAACCATAGACTTGTCACCCTCGAGATCAAGGAGTCATCTGATTTTGGTCCCCTTCCTTTTAGGTTCAACCCCTTATGGCTTCAACAAAAAATGGTTATGGACAAAATATCTAAGGCCTGTAACATTTGGATAGAGGGATCACCTACCTTCATTTTGGAACACAAAATTTTATCAACTAAAATTTCTCTCAAGGAGTGGGATAAGAATCACTACCCCTCCCTAGACAAAGAATTACACGATGCCAAACAAACATTGGAGTAGGTGAAAACCAATTTAGAAGTTGAAAAGGTCACTCAAATATTCCTTTTGGAGGAGAAAGAGGCCTTCCAATCCTATCAAAAAGATATCCGGGATGAGATCACCTAGCACTTAGAATCCAAAAGTCTATAGTTGATACTTGGAGACATGAACACATCCTTCTTCCACAAACACGCACGGGCTTGGGTATGGAGGAACACTGTGAAGAGATAAAAATAGCCAATAGGGAAGTCTTGCATTCCTTTTAGGAAATCAAAGGAGTGGAATTTAATCGCTTTGAGGCCTAATACACAATAAGCGATGCAACAAAACCAATGTAAATAACAAAGGTGTTGGAAAATATTATGAATTCCATCACTTAGGATGAAAATGAGAGCCTCATTCAATTTATAAAAGAGTATGAAGTGCATAAATCTATTTGGGGTCTCGATCTAGACAAAGCCCAAGGACCTGATGGATACACCATACACTTTTATTAGTCTTGTTGGAATCTCATCAAATACGACCTGCTTCTAATGCTTAGGTATGTCCACAAATCCTGTAGGATGGGGGGAGCCATTAAATCCACCTTTCTTTCTCTAGTTCCTAAAGAAACCAATCCTTCCCATTTCTCTCAATTCTAACCCATTTATTTGTGCAATGCATCCTATAAGATTCTTGCAAAAATCATTGCAAATAGGTTAAAACCCCTCCTCCCCAAAATCATTTCTGAAAACCATGGTGGATTTGTGGCACAAAGGTAGAATGTGAACAACATCATTTTAGTGCAAGAGGCAATCCACTGGAGAAAAACTCATAAAGAAAAAATAATGGTCATTCAGGTATATATGGCTAATGCCTTCAACTGAGTAAGTCATTATTTTCTTTCTGATCTTCTAACCAAGTTTTTTTTGTTCTTATATTATACATTGGATATCATATTTTTTCAACAACACTCATATCCATCTTTTGGTTAATAGGGGACCCTCCTCTTTCTTCATAACTAATCAACAACTCTGGCAAGGATGTCTTGTTTCCCCTATATATATATATAATTATGGCATAATATTTGAGTAGGAAGCTAGAGTTTGAAATAAACTTTGGTAATTTACTTGGAATCTAGGTAGTGAGGGGATTCAAAGGCATCAATCACTCACAATTTGCAGATGACACTATCCTCTGAGGGGGATCCTCCATTATTATAGATTCTATATTTAAGCAGGACCTGGATCTCATCCTGAATCTCTTAAGGGGTCTCATCAATTACAACAAATTCCAAATTTGTGCTTAGAACACCAGTAATTTAATCATAAGCATAATATTAAGGATCCTCTCTTTTCCCTTTAAGGATGATTGGAATGACTCCAACTATCTAGGTATTCCCATTAGACTCCAGTCTCCCCCTTCACAACAATGGTAGATGATAATCAACAAAGTGAAGAATAAATTCAATCAGTGGGGAGATCATTGGTTATACCCAACATGGTTATTGGTTTTGATAAAATTATTCCTTTCTTCACTCCCAATATAGTAGTTCTTAGTTGTACTCACTCCAAAATGGATCACTTTACAACTAGCATAGGAACTTTGCAAGTTTCTGTGGCAAGGGGCCTAAGATTAACACAAAGTGATTCCATCTGGTCAACTAGGCAATTGTTTGAGCCACAAAAACCAATGGAGGACTTGGAATTAAAGATCCCATTTTGATAATTTTGGACTTCAAAGAAAAACTTCTTTGGAGGATCATCACTAGAAAGTATGAGTGGTGGAAAAAAGTTTTATACAAAAAATACTTGGAAGTGCATAGGAAAAGAAGCTTGGATTCCACCTTGTCACCCCGGGAAGGATCTTCCATATGGAAATTACTCAAATCTTCTCATCCCAACTTGATTTCCAACATGAATTAGATCCCGAGGAACAATAATAAAATTAACATATGAACAGATAACGTAAGTTTCCAACAACCTATAACATTTATTCTGTATCTTCTCTCTATTCAAAACTGGTAGACACATCAAAATAAAAACACACTATTTGACATCTCCTCCTGGTCCAACTTTGGAACATGGTCTGGTTGGAATTTTGGTAAACCACTAGGGAACCTTCGTCAACTTATTAGTTTACTTGAATATTCTTTGAGAGTATGTTCTCCACAATGAATTCCCCTTATATACCAAAGACAATGGGGGTCTCAAACTATACAATTAAATAGGGTTACCATCATCAACTAAAAAATGAAAAATTTCTTCCAAAAGATTCCATATGGAATAACATCTGGCATGCAGATGGTCTCCCTAAGGTCCACATATTCTATTAGACCTTGGTGCATGGGAAAATAATCACAACATATAATTTTATAGGCATGGAATTCAAGGACCTTCTTAGTGTTTCTTGTGTAAAATGGCAGAGGAAATTGCGCATTGCCTTTTCCTGGAGTGTGACTACATGGGGCAGTTATGGAATTGTGTTCTTATAGAAGTGGCTCACTGACTTAGAAAATCAACAAATTTGTGAAGCCTTTTTTTATAAATGGGACACTTTGTACCGGGGATCCTTTAAGGGCAAGCCTCTTAACAAGTGCCTCTGGATGACACTCCCAAAATATGTCTGCTATGAGTTTTGGCTTGCTAGAAATAAAATATTGTTGGTTGAGCATCTTCGAGCCAAAGGAGTACATGTATCAGTTAAGCATGAGCTAAAAAAAGATGAATAATAATGGTGGAAGCAATTCAGTTTGGGTTCCTCTAGAATTGAGAAACAAAACAAATGCCATATATGACTTCTCAGGAATTTGAGAATTGAAAGAACATGTAGAATTCGTTTCTCCTCTTTTTTGATGGAGCTTCAAAAGGAAACCCTAGGGAGGCAGGTGCAAGAGGGGAAATATATAACCCTAGGAGGAAAAAATGTCATACTTATGAATGGATCCTTGGAACCATGTCCAATAATAAGGTGGAAACATACACCCTTCTACAAGGACTCAAATCAACCACCTATTTGGAGATTAGAAAACTAACAGTGATGGGAAATTCTAGTCTAATTATTAAGCATATGATTTCAAACACCACTCCCTTGGATATACACCTTGCCTCCATTTTGGAAAGGTTACAATATATTTGTAGTAATTTATAAGTACGGGAATGGTTCCACATTCTTCGAGAGAACAATGTGGTGGCTGATCTAAAAGCGAATTTGGCCACTAAGAAAAATGGGGTTTGGTTATATATATAAACAATTGAAGGTATGATCAATCTATACCCTAGTCTTTTTCGATCATCAATTGGACCCAAATCATTATGACAGATGGCGTGAGGCATGGATTATGACATCCATGTAGAAAGGAAAGGGCATATAAGACTAGCTGACCCTCGAAAGCATGTTTCATCTAACACCCCCTCCTTCTAATGAATACCCCACTTCAGTTATCAAGCATCATGGTGGTATAATGTTTCATTTTCTCTTGGATATTAGCACCGCCACCTTCAAGTTTCTTTTGGGAGATCTACAACATGGTTTGGAAGTTTTTTGATGCCTTGGTTCAAGACCTCCCCCTTTTCCTCCACTAGCCCCAACTCTTTCAACAAGGTATGGCATAAATTACATAAAAGAGACAACTTTATTACCAGTTTGTCTTTCTTTCATCGAAATTCCAGTTCTAGATTCTGTTTGTTGGGCATTGGTTAGGAGACATTTAATGTGGGTGAGCACTTAGTATAGTTTCTTCAATTTGGAACTCTCAATCTGCAATTCTTGGCATAGATGAGATGGATTTTCATGAGCTTCATGATACCCACCTCTCCCTCCAATGACATGGAAATTCTCTCAGTGAATTAATCTCCTTTTTCTAGTCTCATATTGAATCATCACACAAATAAGAATATAGTTTCAGTCTTAAAGTTGAAATCATCATGGGAAATATGTTGTAGAGAAAGAAATGGTCTGATGCATTGGAATATGTGGTTTGGGATTTAAGTCAACAACAATAAGGAAACATGAAGAACTACCTTCAGTATCCTCCTTCACAACCCCACACTCGACCCATATTTGATGGACCCTTGCTTCTCGGATTGGAACACAATAGAGGAATCCACATTGGCCAATTGGTACCAAGGAGAACAATGACATGGACAACATAACATTGGAAGAAAATATCCATCTATGAACTTTTAGTAGATATGTTATGTATAACTCACTTTTTGAACCTTGCACTAGTTTCTCTTATGTTTGTTCCTTCAACACACTACCCCTTTGGACTCTGTTTTGTTTTTGTATGGTCTCGTATCTAGTTCATTATTTAGAAGAAACTTACTAGGCTTTATGATATCAACATCATGGGAGGTTTCCTAATTTGTATATTTTTGCACATTGGAAATGTAGAGATAGAGTCTAATGGACATAGAAATGTAGAGACACCTCTGTGTATTGCATAGAACATGAGAAGTTTGAGGGTATAACTTCAAAGCTACATAGTAGATAATGAAAAACTAATTATGGCTTAGGAAGAGTAGAACTAGTGGAATGCAACCATGCTTCAAATTTGGGCAGATATATAGAAGGAATTGCATCATGTCCATAATTCAAACAATGCTAGTAGGAGCAAGAATAGCTCCATGAATAATTCTCTCAAGAGGTCCTATAGTACCAGAAGAATCCCCAAAGATGGGATATGTACACCATCAAAATCATATGTTAATGAGTCGTTTTCCTCTGTAGACTCATTGAGCAATTCAAAATCTTATTTCCAAAGGAATAAGAGTAGGAATCCTTTTGAAGACAACTTACATGGAGAATTTCAAAAGGTGAAACCCCCCTAAATTTTATGGTGAAGTAAAATATGGACAAGAGGTTGAGGCTTGGATTCTTGGGATGAGAAATTAGTTCAAAGGAACTAGATTACTCTAGAAACATGAAGTCCAAAGTGGTCATATTTAATTTAAATGGTAGGACATAAATTTGGTGGGAACATGTCAGAAAAGTTAACAAAATCGATGAGAGGAATATTATTTGGAAGCAAGTCAAGAATCATTTTCAAAGGAAGTATCGCTCTAATAGATACCATGATGAAAAAATCAAATATTTCCATGAGTTAAAGTTGGGACAAATGACCATGGATGAATATGCAAATAAATTATTGGAGATGCTCAGATATGTCAAGTACATTAGATACAAGAAGGTAAAGATCCAACATTTCCTAAGTGGATTATATTAGTCTTACGAGGATATAAATTGAGTTTGATGAAACTCAAACTATAGATGAGACCATTAGAAGGCTAAGTATCGTTATGATCAGAGTAAAAACAAGCAAGAATTTCATAAGTCAAGGAAGGAAAAAAAGACAGAGAAGCTTGATCAAAGCAGGAAAGGACTCAAGCCTCCCCATTACAAAAATTAGTAGAATAAACCAACACAAAGTGAGGCTAATCCAATTGAATTGGTAGGAGGGAAGCCAAGGGAGCCTAATAAACACTAGGGACATGGAGAATGTCATTTTCTCAAAAATTGTCCACATTGGAAGGGTAGTGTTAGAAACGTGCACAACATTCAAGAGGCTACAACAGTTGAAGATGTAGCAAGGAATATTCCTAAGATCTATGATGCACTCAAAGACCACCAATCAACTGTTGTTGAGGTTGATGATAATATCACTAAGAAATCTATTTCTATTTTAATTGATCCTAGATCTAGTCACAATTATGCTACTCCTAAAATTGTTGAAACTTTTTCTCTCAAGAAGTGAAATCATAACATGTCATGACTAGTCTAGCTAGCCATTGGTGTTGATGTTTCTGGTAGTTGCGGGAGGTATTCACCTCCAGGATAACCTTTATTATATATGAAGTTTCCAAGACATTAAAGAAAAACCATTGGAATTCAAAGAACATCCTAGAAGAGAAGTCAACCTCACATAAAATAATAAAGAAGAATTATAATGCTCCAGAAAAAAAAGATAAACATAAAACATATTTTTCAGAAATTCAGGTCAGCCTTGCCAAAAAAGTCACTGGACACATTAGTATAAATAAGAGTGATGCCTTCCTAATTTGGCACACTCTCTCATGGAGATATATCAAAAGTTTGGTGGAGATTTGCAATTGCACAAGGAAGGAAGTAGGACACATCTTAGTTATGGTTTCCTCATACCTCTCGCTAGGGTTTGTCTTTTGTGATGTGCACGGTGAAGGTCAACCACTCTAACTCTCTGGCTAGAGTGAGTTGTATTTGTAGTGTTGGTTATCTCTTGGTGGTGTGGTAGTGGAGGCTACACACCCTAGCGCTCTATCTAGGGTGTGTTGCATATATGTTGTTGGGTTATCTTCTTTGTGGTTTTCTCTAGTGGATAGAGCTTGTTCTTGGTTATTTTGTCTTGGAAAGGATATTCTCTATAAGAAGGTTGTTGGGTTTTCTCCCCTTGTGTAGAAGGGTTTCCCAGGGTGTATATGTTATGCTATGGGGTGGCATGAGTAGGTGCCTATGGTTGGGTGGCAGTGGTGCAACATTGCCTATGGCCAAATGAGCATGCAAAAGAAGCTTAAATTGCTATGGTAAATCTAATGCTAACGTAATTAAAAAAATTCAACATGGTTTCAGAGCTTGGTTTCCTTCATAATAGTCTAATCGTTGGAAGGAATATCATTATGTTTACCTTGCCGCTACAGTTTTCCATTGTACCTTGCCGCTACACAGTTTTATTTTTTCAAGCTAGTTGGAGCACCTTGAATTTTTAGGGTTTGTTATTGCTTACCGATGTTGTCAGATGGTGCTACAATTTATGAGGTATGTACTTGTATATGTTAAATTGTATCATTATCTTGAGGGTGTTTTGCAAGAGAAGGGAATTTTTTCCAAGAAACAAATAAAAACTCTAGAGGGATCTCAGATCCAGTGCATTAGAGGATCAATGCACCCTCCATGTTTGATTGTTTTGATACGCCTCTAGTTGTTATGACACCATTGCGATCTTATGTTTTTTTATCTATTGGAGTTATGATCATTATAATAACCACTTAATAATAGAGATGCATTTTTTTATCTCCCCTCTAAGATATATTCTTGTTTTTTTGTCTGTTCTGGGCAATTTATATAGTTAAATTCCATGGAGGTTTCCATGGAAATGTTGTTGTTCTTGTTTTCTTGTTCCAGGCAGGTTACCTCAGAGGCATGTCACTATTGACATATTTGAGAGGGAGCTATAGTGATGGTTTTAGAAGGAAACTTATTAGATGGTCTCTAGTTTGATACATGAACTAGTCTGACTAGACAAGGAGTTTGTACAAATTGACAATTTGACCAGTTCCTAGTGCATGGTTCTATTAGTATGAGTGAGTCATGGTGTAGGATACCTGCTCATTTTCATTATAGAGATATTCCCACTTTGTGGAATATGGTGATAAGTCTTACAAAGCTTCGTATTGAGCATGATGGAATCTACAGAGGTTACGTTCTCTTGGCATGAATGTCGAGGGATCGTTTCTGAGCAGTGAGGCTCCAACACACATCCACAGATGAGCAACCAACTGAAATTTGCACCAAGCCTTTGTCAGGGAAAATATTGGAAGGAATTCAATTGTTTACCTCTAGGAGTGTTGATGATTACAACATCATGAAGACATTCCAAGATTGATCAGATGTACTTGATCATGTGGGAATGGCCTCGATGTAATCTTCGATGGACTGAAGATTCAAGTTGCTGCTAGATATCCAGGAGGAAGGTATCAGGTAGACATTCCAAGATTGGTCAGATGGAATTGACCATGTGGGAATGATACCAGGGTATTGTTTAGTGTACTAAAAGCTTGGGACCTGGTATAGTCTTCGACAGACTGAAGACTTGAGGCCCAACGTGATAATCAATGGACTAAAGTTACGTAGTTCTTGATGGAATGATGAATCCTCCAATGTGTGTGAATTGCATCGGGCATAACACTCACGGTGAGGTGAGTGGCCTTGATAAGCATCGTGTTGACCCTTGTTCCAGTACTGGGCCATAGAATAGGGGAAATAGGGAACATCTACATCCATAAGAGATGTGCCCCGATGTAGTCTTCGACAGACATAAGACTCAAGGTGCTTAAAGTGAAATTACATGTGTTTGATAACATTGAGCTAAATGCATTCACAGAGTGATCCTATGGGAATGTGTACATTACATGACTGATCTTGATCACTCTAAATATGCTCATGATCATGTGGGAATGTGGACATTCCATGATCAACTATGAGGTGAATGTGGCTCCGATGTGGTCATAATTCTTGTCATGGGACAAGAACGACCCGAGGTGCTAGACACATGGTTGTGGATATGGATCATCAATATAGCTAATGAGGCTCATGGATAAAATTTTCTATGACAAAAGAATACCAAGAACAATACAAGTTATGCTTCGAGAATTCCTTCCACGTTGAGAGGGAGTATTGATGGTTGCAGCTTCACGAGACATTCTTTTGTGACGATACTCCTCAATGGAATGATTTGAGTATGGCACTTATCGATGGACTGGTAAGTTGTACTGGGTTGGTGCCAATGACCCTTGGGAGTAGACCAAGTGGACACATCATGGGCGAGTAGGTCCTTTACGACACACTACGAACGAGTAGTTCCTAGTGTATTCGAGTGGTGATGAGGCCCTAGAAAAGATCCACATTGGGTGTAGCCATGTGTGACATGATGATGTTACCATTAGCATGGTATGTGTGACCATGGCGTGGTCAGAGGACCATGGCATAGACCGCGAGGGTATGAGAACGAAAGGAAAAAAATCATGGAGAATACTTCCCTGGCTAAGAGAGAGTGTTGATGTTTCTAGTAGTTGCGGGAGGTATTCACCTATGGGATAACCTTTATTATAGATCAAGTTGCCAAGATGTTAAAGGAAAACCATTGGAAGTCAAAGAAGATCCCATAAGAGAAGTAGAACTCACAAAAAATAATAAAGAAGAATTATAATGCTCCAAAAGTAAAGTCGGCTCCAGAAGAAAAAGATAAACATAAAATATATTTTCCATAAATTTAGGCTGACCCTACCAGAAAAGTCATTGGACAAATTAATATAAACAAGAGTGTCACCTTCCCAATTTGACACACTCTCTCATGGAGATATAGCACAAGTTTGGTGGATAGTTGCAGCTGCAGAAGGAAGGAAGTAGGGTGCATCTTGGTTAGGGTTTCCTCATACCTCTCGCTAGAGTTTGTCTTTTGTGATGTTCATGGTGAAGGTCAACCGCTCTATCTCTCTGGCTAGAGTGAGATGCAACTACAGTGTTGGTTATCTCTTGGTGGTGTGCTAGTGGAGGCTAGATACCCTAGCGCTCTGGCTAGGGTGTGTTGCATCTATGCTGCTAGGTTATATTCTTTGTGGTTTTCTCTAGTGGATAGGGCTTGTTCTTGGTTATTTTGTCTTGGAAAGGATATTCTCTATAATAAGGTTGTTGGTTTTTATTCCCTTGTGTAGAAGGGTTTCCCAGGGTGTATATGTTATGTTCGGGGGTGGCACAAGTAGGTGTCTATGGTTGGGTGGCGATGGTGAAACATTGCCTATGGAGAAACGAGAATGCAAAAGAAGTTTAAATTTCTATGGTAAATCTAATGTTAATGCAATTAACAAAAAAATAATAATTGGAACTGTGAGGAACATTAGAGAAATACTGGAGAGATTCCCATTAGAGATGAATGGGATCTTCACATGGGAAAATATGAATATTTTTCCACTTGGTTCTTATTATTTATTTATTAGAATGGATTTGTTGGAAGCACTTCAAGTTAAACTTGATTGGTACAACACAAATTTTGATTTCCTTGATGAAGATGGAAATTCAAGGACAATAAGGGGCATACCAAAAGAAATTTCTATTAGGAAAATTTCAACTTTGAAACCGAAGAAATGTTGTAGAAATGGATGTCAATTGCATGTAGTGCATATATTAGATTGAACATTAGATAAATTACCCAAGCTTTGAGACTATCATGTCTTGCAATATTTTGGTGATGCGTTCTCCATTGAAGTGCCAGGACTTCCTCCCAAAGGGAATATTGATTTCATAATTTAGGTTGTGATTGGAACTCCAACAATGTTTAAGACTCCTTATAGATAATTGACCCAACCTTGGAGACTATCATGTCTTGCAAGATTTTGGTGATGTGTTCTCCATTGAAGTGTCAGGACTTCCTCCCAAAGGGAATATTGATTTCACAATTCAACTTGTGATTGGAACTGCACTAATGTTTAAGACTCCTTATAGAATGAGTATACTAGAATTTTTGGAATTGAAAATGAAATTACAAAAGTTGTTGGAAAATAAATACATTTGTCCAAGTGTATCTCGTTGGGAAGCACCTATCTTATTTGTGAAAAGTAAATATGGAACTCTTAGGCTATGTCTTGATTATTGACAAATGAATAAAGTCACGGTGAGGAATAAAAATCCATTGCCTTGAATTGATGACTTATTTGACTAAATGAGAGGAAAAAATGTATATTCAAACATTGATTTGAGGTTTAGTTTCGATCAACTAAGAATTAAGGAGGAATACATTCATAAGACAACTTTCAAACAAGGTATTCCCATTATGAATTTGTGGTGGTGTCATTTGGTCTCACCATGCACCAACTACATTCAAGTGTCTCATGAATAGTGTTTTCAACAAGTACTTGGATAAGTTTGTATGCATTTTCCTAGATAATATTCTTATTTGGTGAGTGGGGATGGAGGGTTTTTTTGGTCCATGAATAGCGAAGGTCTACAGATGATTTGGGTTTCCTTAGGCCCACGGGCCTAGGTTTCCTTTGTCAACCCATGCCAAAATCACTCGTTAGCTCCTCAACCGTTGATTTCACTAAGTTTGTGTCCTTGCCATTGGGAATGGGGGGAAAATAAATTATTGGCTAATATGAGGATCCACTTCAGGGGCCCCAAATTTGGGCCACAATTCCCCCCCCCCCCCATGCCACTGATAGGTCACATCCTCAGGAATACTATGACATATTATATTTTATGGGATCAGATAAGGACTCAAGGGAAAGGGCGATCTCGCTTTTTATGTTGACTGGAGATGCACTCCACCTGGGCCTTATGGATGAAAAATCCCCATCCACATTCCTCAATCATGTTGGTGTGTACCTTGACCCTCCAATGACCATCACGCCTCCTGGTGCACTATCAAAGGTTTTCCTTTCATCTAGTCATATTAATTTTCACCTTTCCACTCATCCAAACACTATTTGTTCCTCCCCTTACAATTTCAATCCCACAGTTCAAACTGACCCCCCAACCAATGGAAGGCTTTATTTGAAATTTTATAACCCTGACCATGTTTAGCGACGGATCCAACATTTTTATGCAAAACTCATCATAAATTTTCCACAAGGCTCCACCTGTTAAGGGCTCAACTTGAAATTAGAGGAAATGTGTAAAAAAAAAGGTGGAAGAACTGAGCTTTGTCTTGGGTGATGGAATCAAATTAAACAATATACAATAGATGGAAGACTCTAGTATCATGGGTTTCTTTGCTTGCAAACAAATGTCAATGGAAACCTTGAGGAAATGGACTAACCTGAACTTTTCCTTCCTCTTAGGTTATTCTCTCCGTTATCTAATTCTATCAAGAGGTTGGTTGGCGTGTGTGACTACCTTGGGGGAAGATGCATTGAAGCTACTTCAAAAGAGATGGCATTGGGGCACTTAAGCCCTATTTCTTAAATGAAGGAAAATAGTCTTTGATGCATGCTCAAAAAAGTTGGAAGTAATCTTGGTGTGGGTTTGTCTACATAGATAGTCGTTATCATTCAGATGTTTGCTGGGAGATTGGGAACAAGCTTAGGTTTTATTATGAGGTGTATTTCTCTTTCATGGAAACTAGATACATGGGCATGAAGTGAATTATTGTTGGCATGAAAATGTCTAAAGGGATAGAAGACTCAATTTCCATAGAAAGGGAGAGTCTCACCATCCACCAATCCTTCGAGTACGAAGGGGTGTTGTTCAAATGCAGGAAATTCCATGCATATGGTCACTTAGGAGTGGATTGTTCACTCTATTACAAGCAACAAAATTGGGTCAGGAAGGCTCCACTTCAACAAGAAAATTCTATCCCTCAGTCATTGCAGGGTTCAAAACCACAACTGCCACCCTCTCCTCCAACTGACATCTCCCAGTCCCCATTTCTTCCTCTTAACATCCCTCTGGACGTGGATTCTACTTCAACACCGAATACATCATCTACATACCTGAATCCTCTTGACGATTCCTTGGGTATTCCCCCCTCCTCTGTTAAGCCCTAATATTGGCTCATTACCCCTTAATTGGGGCATATTACATTAGTAATGTTATTTTATTTATGTTAGCTTTAGGCCATTAGTTGTAATTATACCTCCTAGTATCATATATATACCAAGGAGACATTTTCATTTTGAATCATCTGGTACTTGAACATTTAAGTGGGGTAAAAGGAGGTTTCCCCCTCGAAGAGGCTTATTATCTGAAATTATCTCTTTTTCAAGGCGTTGAGTACTTTTTCTGAGGTTTTTCTATGCTATATTGATATTTGGTTCTTAACATATGGTATCAGAGCTCAAGGTCTTGGGGTTTCGCTGCTACATCTGAGACACCTTGGTATTTTTGCTATAACTTTTTTTCTACAATGTTTCAGAAGGAACGGCTTTGAGGGTATTTAGTATACGGCTCAAGGTACCTTGGGTTCAAAATTCATCTCTTGAGGCCCTATAATTTCAGATATAAAGCTTATACAAGATAGGGTTCTTGAATCATCTTGAACTGAGCCATTGTGGAATGTTCGCTATAAAATTTTTTCTGTAATACTTCAGACCCTAAAATCTAGAGGCTATTTACAGAAATAAGTAAGGTATCTTTGGTACAAATTTCAGCTTCTAGGTCATCTTAAATTTGTAGATACACCCTGTGTAAGATAGGGTATCTGACTAGTCCTATTGACTAGTCTCAAGAAGGTGTTCCAGGTAAAACAATCATAAATTCTTCCTAGAGTATCCAAATTGAGTGGGACTAGTTT
>ML779389.1:298711-320086 GCA_009831015.1 Picea engelmannii
TTGTTTTCCATATATGTAGTGCTCACAAAAGTCAAATTAAAAATCCTTAGAAATTGAAGGAACTTTAACTGGACCAAATACATCATAATGAATTAAGTCCAACAACCCAAGAGATTTGTGAGAACTAAAATAAAATTGAACACAGTTATGTTTTCCATATGTAATGCTCACAAAAATAAAATTCAAGAGCACAATTATTCAATCCTTCAACAAGATTATTGTTTTTCAAGGCACATAGGCCCTTCTCACCTATATGGCCCAATATTTAATTCCATAGCATTTTCTTCTCTACAGGTAAATTGCTTTCTGAAGCAAGATCTTGTTTAGGAGGTTCTAATTGTGAAGGTGTAGATCTTATATATCTCTCTGCTACAAAAATCAAAGAAATGTTACACTCAATATTGGACACATCAAGATGGAACAAAGTTACCACACAAACACCCTTAGTGAGTACCATAGATCCTCAAACCATCTTACACACTTTGTTAGAGAAAGCAACATGCACACCAACATCATCAAATGTGCTTATTGATATTAGGTTTTCTTCCAAACCTAGAATGTGCAAAACTCCATTGATCCCCTTTACTCTGCAATCAGGGAATATGATCAAAACTATACCACGACCAACTATGATAAGAGGAGATTCATCACCAAGGTATACCATCCCACCATAACATTTATCATACACTGAAAACTAATGCTAATGGGAAGTCATATGGAAGGAATCTCTGGAGTCTATAAGCCATGCACGTTGGCTTGCATGGGTTGCTAAAGCAACACCAAAGGCATCTCCACCATCCTCTTGAGAGATTTTTCAGAATCATCATGAGAATCACTATTTTCCTTATTGTTATTTATCGCTTCCTTTAAGTCCCTTCTGAATGATTGACTTTTCCACAATTCCAACATTTTGCATCAAACTTTCCAAGAGATTTATGTCTCCCAAGAGACTCAACTAGTGGAGGAATTGGTAAGAGTAAAGGAATCCTTGGAAGGATATACAAAAGAATAGAAACAACAGTGGGAGGAGTTGTTTTAGGAATAAAGGGGAGTGTTATAGGAGCCTAAAGGGATTCCGCCTAAGAGAGAAGTGGAACATGAGACATATTTGTTTCCTAAGTCCCCATTACCAAATATTGGGTTGTATAGACAATTTGTTTTGTAAGCAGAAGAAGTGAAGAAACAGTTGCAACAGTTGCCAGAGAAAGAAGTTATTTGACCAAGCACCTCACCTTGTGGGTCACCTATCGTCATAGTACCCAAGAAGGATGGGACTTGGAGAATGTTTATCGACTACAGAGCTTTGAATATGATCACACCCAAGAATCAATACCCTCTATCCAAGATTGATGATTTGTTAGATTAGTTGCAACAAGCCAAGTACTTCACCAAGTTGGATCTCAAATCAGGATACCACCAGGTACATGTTAAAGAAGAAGATACCTGGAAGACTTACTTCAAGACAAGGCATTAAGGTTTGTATGAATGGTTGGTCATGTCTTTTGGTTTATGTACTGCACCATCTACATTTATGCGTTCGATGAATGATGCATTACATCCCTATTTAGATTCATTTGTAATAGTGTACTTGGATGGCATATTGGTTTATATCTCTACCTAGGAGGAGCACATCTCACATCTCATGCAGGTGTTAGAGACTCTCAAAATGTATCAGTTACTAGAAAACCTAAAAAAATGTGACTTTTCTTAAGAACAATTGGTGTATTTGGGGTATGTGATTGGTGGAGGGGAACTCAAGATAAATCCCACAAAGATGGAGGTCATCATGAAGTGGCATGTTCCTACAAATGTCATTGAAGTTAGTAGCTCTGTTGGGGCGAAACAATACCTACAAAATTTCATAGCATCCTTTTCAATGGTAGCTACATCGCTCCATGCCATAATACACAATGCTAATTGTTTCTAGTGGGGAAATAATCAGTACAAAGATTTTGATTAGCTAAAATGAAAGATTAGTCAAGCACCAGTTATTTCATTGTCTAACTTACAAAATCCTTTCGAGGTGGAGACAAATTCAAGTGGTTATGCTATGGGAGAAGATTTAATGCAAGGAGGAAATATGGTATGCTATCATTCTGATATGTTTCATGGGGGAGTTATGAACTACCCTATGTATGATAAGGAAATATATGCCCTGGTTCAAGTTGTTAATAAGTGGAAGTACTATTTTATGGGAAATGAAACCATTATTCACACTAATCACCAACCATTGCAGTGTTTGACATCCCAGAGTAAGCTTCAACAAACCAAACATTACAAGTGGATGGGGTTTTAAACCAAACCTAAAGGTTATCGTTAAGGAAGAATTCTTTAAAATTCTTTTATTTCACCTCTTTTCTGCAACAGATGGTCATAAAATACAAAACAATAAAAATAGCGGAGATATTGAAATATATATATATTTTTAAAGCCCATTGAATAGTTGTCGGAACGTTAACCTGAATGATTATTCCATACCAAATAGGGAGGATTGTAATTGGGCCTCATCCTTGGGTTTAATCCCTATTGTTGAGCATTGGGAATCCATACCCCTCAACACCATTGCAACCATTGCAATATTTATGATCACACAAAAGAGAAATGTTGCAAGCTACATCCATAGTTGAATACAAAGAATTGTAAGAAGGATGCCAAGAAGAAGAAAATGTTTGACAAGGATTTAGGCAACCAAGTAAAGAGAAGCTTGGATGTGGATGAGAAGATTATCTATGCTTTAGCGTAGAAGGAGGTGAATTTGGGTATCCTTTAGAATAAGGAAGAGAAATAGATGTAAAAAATATTCCATATTAAGATCCAAGTCAAAAGGACCAAGGTAGATGCTCTATTCGATTCTGGTTCAGAGGCCAATCTCATAGCAGGTGATCTGATCAACAATCTTGGGTTGGAGGTTCATGATCATCCAAGCCCATATCCATTGGGATGGGTGAAAAATGATGTAGAAATGAGATTTAATAAACAATGTAAGATCAAGTTTTCTATAAGTGTATATTTTATTGATGAAGTGGAATTAGATGTAGTACCCCTTATGTGTGTGGTGTAGTGTTTGGAAGCCCCTACATGTATATAATGGATGTGACATTCATACAAAGAGAAACATAGTACCACCTAATCAAGTATGGGAATTCATACATCATCAATGCACATAAAGGAAAGTCAAAGATCTCTCTAGTAAGTGCTAACCAAGCAAAAAAGTTGATAAGTTGTATTGATTTTATGAAGATAGACTTGTCTAGTGGAGGAATTAATAAGAGTAAATGAATCCATGGAAGGATGTACAAAAGGACATAAACAATATTTGGAGGATTTGTTGCAAGCATATAGGGGAGTGTTCCAAGAGCCTAAATGGATGCCACCTACGAGTGAAGTGGAGCACAAGATATAATTGTGGTATGATTCCCCATTACCAAATATTGGGTTGTATAGATAGTTTGTTTTGGAAGCAGATGAAGTGAAGAAATAGTTGCAGTGGTTGCTAGATAAGGGATTTATTATACCAAGGACCTCATCTCTTGAATCATAAATCATCATAGTACCCAAGAAGGATGGGACTTGGAAAATGTGTATCAACAATAGAGCTTTGAAAAAGATCATAACGATAGGTGGTTGTAGCCACCTTCCGATTGTATCCGAAGAACATAGGGGGTTGTACCCTCCTTCTGGTTGTAGCCAGAGAATTGGGGAGTTGGAGCTTCCCTCAGGTTGTATCCTGAGAAAATAGGGGGTTGGAGCCTCCTTCCAGTTGCAGCTGGAAAACAAAGGAAGTTGGTGCTTCTAATGAATGCAATTCTTCAATACATATAAGGAAAAACATTCCATGGTTTTCTCCCGATTTGGGTTTCCACGTAAAAATCTGGTGTACTGTGTATGTGTGTGATTGTTCATTTCTTATTGCTCATTATTGGATAATAATACTACATTTATATAACACTTGTATCAATTTGGATAAAAAGGATTATAATTGCACTATTACTAAATCACCCCCCCTCTCAGTAATCCAACAATTAGTATCAGAGAAGGTTCCTCCAGAAACCAGTTTAACCACTGAAAGGTAGATCATAGAGAGTACCAACTTATACAAAAATGGAATACCATAGTTTGATGGACATAAGTATGTATTTTGGAGCATAAGGATGAAGACATATATATAGGCATAGGGATTTCAAGTTTGGCAATCAATTGTAGATGGATACACAACACCAACAGTTCCACCAACAAATGACAAAGCGGTAAAACTTGGTGAAAATAATTCCAAATCCACAAATGCACTTTTGAATGGTCTCAGTAATACGATATTCACCAAAGTTGCACACTATAAATCCTCTAAAGAGATTTGGGACAAGCTTTGAAATATTTATGAAGGAGATAAAAAATTCAAAGCAACAAAGCTTCAAACTTACAAAGGTTAGTTCGAACAACTAAAAATGAAGGAAGATGAAGATATCGCAACCTACTTCTTACGAGTCGATGAAACCGTAAATGAAATCAATGGATTGGGAAAAGAAATCAAAGAATCTGTAATGTTTCAAAAGGTACTAAGATCGCTTCCTATGAGATTCAACCCTAAGATATCAACACTAGAAGAAAGATCGGATCTAAACTCAATAAGCATGGATGAACTGCATGGAATCTTCACAGCATATGAAATGAGAACTGAACAGGAAAATCCATATGTAAAAGAAGTATCCTTCAAAGCATCCAAAAGATCAAATAAAAATAAAAAGGAACAAGAAGAATATAGAAGCAACAACGATGTCTCAGAAGATGATGAAGAAGTGGACAACTTCGTCAAAAGACTGAACAAGGGAATCAACAGTAGGTATAGAGGTAAGCTTCCTTTAATTTGTTTTAATTGTGATGGTATTGGTCATTTTTCTAAAAAATGTCCTCATAAGAAAAAGAGAAATGATGAAAGTTACTCAAAAGGAAAGCACACATATAAAGGCAAAAGAACTACAAAGAAAGATTTCAAGAAAAGCTTATACATCAAAGAAGACATCTCATCATCAGATGAAGATGAAATTAGTGGCAGTGAAACATAAAGAGTTCTATTCATGGTAGTAAAATATTCTGACAAAGAAGACTCTGAAGAAGAATATGAAGAAGCCGAAGAAGGATATGAAGAAGTCAAAGACAAAATTGAAGAGGCAAAAGTTGACTATCGAGAAGAATTAATGTGTGCCATAGAAGTTATCAGAAGACAAAAGAAGAAAAACAAGAAACTACAAGCAGAACTAGACAAGAAAAATGACATTTGAGAACTAGAACAAATGATCACAAAATTGAAGGTTCAAATAGAAAAAGATAAAATAATTGAAGAAGCACTCAAAGAAAAACTAGAAGAAAAGGACAAGATCATTGGAAACTTGGAAGTAGAGATTGTCACACTAAGAAAGAATATTCAAAAGAAAAATATGCAGAATAGCTCAAAAGTTCTGGATAACATTGTCAGTAGTCAAAAATCTCATCTTGAAAAGTCTGGACTTGGATACAATCAGACAGAAAAAGGATCAAGCTCCAAAACAACAGAGTAAGAAACAAATCCAAAAAGCTATGCAATAAAAGGGGATAGGAAGATATACAAGGAAGATTACAGGGACACTCCTCCACCGAGAAGATTCAGATTTCAGAATCAACAATGGACAGATAGGTCTCAAGAAGAAGAAGGATTCATAAGAGCACCTCCTTTCATACGATCTTAAACTCCCAAGTATAAAACTATATTTTTTGCTTTATGTTATGCATGTAATAATTTGGACATAAAGTTGTGAATTCTAGAGCTAACAACATGAACAATAACAACTTTGAGAGTCATACACAAAGGGGTTATTCAAGAAGACCCAATGAAACACAAAGAAGAAGTTACAACAAGTTTGAATCTTTGAGCACTGAAGTGGAATGTTACAAATGTAACAATTTTGGACATGTGGCCAATGATTTTAGAATGATAGTCCCTCATAAAGAACCTCAACATAATAACAATAGTCACAGACAAGAACATCAGAAAATGACATGGATAAGAAAGCAAGATCAATATAGCAATGAAGAATGCATAGTTGCTCTACAAGCTAATCAGAAGAAACACGGTTGGTATGTTGACAGTGGGTGTTCAAAACACATGACAGGTGATAGTGACAAATTTCTTACATTGTGAAAGGAAATAAATGGATCAGTCTCCTTCATAAATGATAATTCAGCCAAAATCATTGGAGAAGGCACAGTCCAAATTGGGAACAAGAATGAAAAGGCACAAAATGTTCTACTGGTAGAAGATATGAAACATAATCTTCTAAGTGTGAGTCAAATGTGTGACCAAGGTCATAAAGTTATTTTTGATTCACAAAAGTGTGAGATAATAAGAGAAGGTTCATGGAAATTGGTTGGTACAACTGCAATAACTTCAAACAACATATATTTGTTAAGTGAAATTGGAAATGAAAAGTGTTGTCTAGGAAAGGAAGATGAACATTGGCTATGGCACAGAAGAATGGGCCAAATGCATTTTGATAACCTTTTCAAAGTCAGCAAAAGAGAAGCAGTCAGAGAAATTCCCCAGATCACGAAACCAACCAACACTTTATGCAAGCATTGTCAACAAGGAAAGAAAACAAAGACCAGGTTCAAGTCAAAGGAATATTCAACAACAAGACCACTGGAAATTGTGCATATTGATCTAGTTGGACCAACTACAACAAAGGGCTTAAAAGGTGAGAGATACTTTATGTTATTAGTTGATTATTATACAAGAATGACTGTAGTTTGCTTACTCAAGAACAAGTCAGAAGATTTTGAAAAATTCAAGATCTACAAGGAAATGGTTGAAAATGAGATGGATTTAAGAATCAAATACTTGAGATCTGATAATGGAGGAGAGTTCACTTCAAAGGAATTTATGGACTACTGCAGAAGTCATGGAATAAAAAGGAAATTCTTTGTTGCTAGGACACATAGATAGAATGGAGTTGTTGAAAGAAAGAACATGACAGTACAGGAAATGGCTCGAACAATGCTAATGGATTCCAAATTGACAGATATATTTTGGACATAGGAAGTGAACACAAAAGTTCACATTCAAAACAGAGTAATTCTCAGAAACAACAATGATTAAACTCTCTACGAGCTATGGAAAGGAAGACCAGGAAATGTGAAGCACTTCAGAGTTTTTGGAAGCAAATGCTGCATCAAAAGAGAAGATGGAAAAATGGGAAAGTTTGACTCTCGTGTGGAAAAAGGAATACTTGTGGGTTACTAAAGTACAAGGAAAGCATACAAGTGTTACAATCTAAGATTTAACAAAGTTGTGGAAAGCATCAATGTAACAATTGATGAAACAGGTAGACCAGAATCAAAGGAACAAGAAAAAAAATCAATGGAACAAATTTTCGAAGAAGAAGATGAAAAAGAAGTAGAAGAGGATGATGAAGAGAATCTTATAGAAGAAGAAGAGTAAGTTCAGCAAGTGTCTCCAAATACACCCAGTAAATGAGTATAGAAGAATCATCCTTCAGATCAAATTATCAGAAACAAAGATGCAGGAGTTGAGACTAGAAGAAGAATCCGTTCAAAAAAATAAACACACCTGACAGTCTTATCTACAATTGAACCAAACTGTTTTGAAGAAGCCAACAAGGATGAATTTTGGAATAAGGCCATGGATGAAGAATTGGATCAAATAGAGAAATATGACACTTGGGAATTGGTTCCAAGACCAAATAATAAGAATGTGATCGGCACAAAATGGGTTTTCAGGAATAAATTGAATGAAGATGGACAGGTTACAAGGAACAAAGCTAGATTGGTATGTAAAGGATATGCACATATTGAAGGAATCAACTTTGAAGAGACATTTGCGCCAATTGCCAGAATCGAAACAATATGTTTTCTTTTAGCTTATGCATGCCCCAAAAATGTTAAAGTATATCAAATGGACGTAAAATCATCTTTTTTGAATGGGGAAATTGAAGAAGAATTCTACATTAAACAACCAGAAGTGTTGCAGACCTCCTTCCCTCATGCTGAGAACTGCACAAGATCTTCTCTAAACCACGACAAGCGTTAAATGAAATTCTTGTTTAAACCTGCAAAGGATTTCGGGTCTCTCGAGTTGGACACTTCAAATGCAATGCCACAGCTCTTGGCAATAGCCAAAATGCGAAATTGTGAATGGGCTTAAGGTGTAAGCCCCTTCTCCAACCCCTTTTCCAATATGACCACAGACAAGCCTTAATGCAAGCACCTTTCACAACTTGCGACTTCGTGAGTTGGAGCACCAACCTCTCGTGCTCTTACCTTGTGAATCCCCAAGATGCGATATGTCAAGAAGGTTGACTCCACCCAAAGTGACGAGAGCACGCCACCTGTCACCTATGTTTACTCTGCTTACAGAGTGGATCCTTGCCACCTGTTCGCACGAGTCTTTAGCTTTCTAAACTTGAGAGAACAACGAACAGTTGTTCCTCTCCCTCTGCAAATCCCTGACTCTGAAATCGTGCCTTCGATGAGATCAAAGGATATGTGCCTCCCTCGATCCAATGACCCTCATTGTATCGAGATTTTTCCAATCGAAAATCCACAACACTCGACCCAAACCATTGGTAACTCCATTCCTTGAACTCTGATACGCAACTTCACATACGATATCAACGGTCTTCGTTGATCTAGATCTAACTGTCACCACTCCTCCTGAGCTTATAGGTGTTGAAAGACACTTAGTCTTAATCCCTCTGTTGGTCTATTAGATCCAATGGTCCACAGAACTTCGACACTTCTCCTTGAAGCGATTCCACCATTTGTGTTCAACTCCATGAGGACTTCTTGCCAAATGATGTGGCGTCCTCCCTCCTGAACTTGACTTCTGTGAGACGATTTCGACCTTTGTCTCCCTTTGAACACTTCAGAGGTTCTATCCCTTCTGAGCTTTTGCTTGTGAGCTCAAGGCTTCCAAAAGGGTCCCCGCACGCACTCCTTGCAGTGATTTTAAAATAACCCCTGTTTATTTGGGCCTTTGACTCTATGCACCTCTTGCAATAACAGTCCTTCCACCTTATTCACTCAACCCGTGCACACCTTGCACAACTCTATGCCTTGCTAGAACTTATGCATGTAAAGACAACTTGAATCTCCTCTGAGATTTCTGAGATGAAACTCATAGCCTGGTCGACGCACTCCTTGTGGAACCTCCACTGCACTCTTTGCAGGAGTTCTCAGAAAGAGAAACAACTGAAACTCATTATCCCCTTGTCTAGAATTCAAACATTCAACATAGAATTCTAGAACATACACACACACATTTTATTGAAATAAAATGAACACAGAGAATATAAACTAGATTGCAACATACCATTCAACAGGTGGTCCTAACAACCATAACCAACACATATATTGGAATCAAAGCTTTATTCTATTAATTCCAGTACTCCTATACATGGTAAATGACAACAACTAGAATGCATAAAATTCTCTGTTCTCCTCTGCAGCTCTACAACTTACGAATTCTGAATTAAGTTACAATGATACAAGGGTTGAGGGTGTCTATCATCCGTTTTCCCTCCTAGGATCCTAAACTTTCTAATCTATTAAATTAAATCGACCTACTTGCATTAAATAGAATTAAATTCCTATTACATCCGCGGATAGGAACATACGCTCCAGAATCAGTTTGGATCTTCAGATATGAATGTAAATGCTCTTTCCTTCTGTCCATCACATTATTGCTTTAGACTTTGAAATTCACAACGTTTTCACAAAAAATGTATTTAATTGCATCTGCGCATCCAGCTGTCCCCTTGGTTTTAGGCACACACTTGGGCTTTATACGATGCTCTTGCATCATACTCCCTCGCTTGAAAATTTTCATGAACTCATGTTCATGATCTCTTACACGGTCTGTCCATGTCTTTGAATTTATGCTTCATCCTCCTAGATGGCATCTTCAATTGGATGTCCTTTCCACTTGACCAAGTATTCAAAATACTCTTTTCTCCTGGTCTTTCTGCTAATCCGCTTGTCAATTATGCTTTCCATCTATGGCTTTTCAGCTACAAGAATTTGTTTTATCCATTGAATCTTTTCTTGTTCATCTTCTTCTCCTTCTTCTTTAGCTTTGTAAGGGTACAAATCCACTACATTGAATATCGGTGAGATTTCGACCCCATCAGGCAATTCAATATCATACGCGTTTGCCCCAAATTTTCTTATGACCTTGCACGGTCCAATTTTCTTCATCTTCAGCTTGTTGTATGTTCCCCTTGGGAACCTTTCCTTCCTCAAATGCACAAGAATCAAATCACCAACTTCAAATTGAAGTTCTCGCCTGTGTTGATTTTTTCTATGTTTGTACTCTTGACTTGAATTCTGCTATGAAGCTCCTTCATTTCTTCTTGAAAGTCCTCTGCACTAGCACTCCTGAATTCAGCTCGTCCTGAATATTTCAATTCAGAGACTCCTCTTGGTTGCATTCCATATACAATTTGGAATGGACTTTGCCCTGTGCTTCTATTGAGTGAATCATTGTAAGTGAATTCCTCCTGTGGCAGAATGTGATCCCATTGACTGTGGTGTTCAGTCACTAAGATCCTTAACAAATCTCCCAAGCTCTTGTTCACGACCTCTGTCTGTCCATCCATCTGAGGATGATACGCTAAGATAAAAGACAAGTTTGTCCCCAACTTATTCCATAAGGTTCTCCATAAATGTCCTATGAACCTGGTATCTCAATAAGAAATGATACTCCTTGGCAAGCCATGAAGTCTGATGACTTCCTTGAAAAATAGGTTCGCAATATGAGTTGCGCCACTGATTTTCTGACATGGTATGAAATGTGCCATCTTTGAAAATCTGTCTACCACTACAAATATTGAATCATATCCCCTATGTGTCCTTGGCAGTCCTAATATGAAATCCATGCTCACTGCATCCCATGGCCTTTCGGGTATGGGTAATGGCTGATATAACCCTGCGTTCTGCCTTTTTCCCTTTGTGTGTTGACAAATTTTGCACTTGTCCAAAAATTTCTTCACATCTGTCCTCATCCCTGGCCAGTAATATGATCCATTCATCTTTGAGAACATTTTTTCATGGTCGAAGTGTCCGACCAATCCTCCGATGTGCTTTTCCTTCAACAAATTCTCCCTCATGGAGCATTTCAGAATACATAGTTGATTTCCCCTGAACAATAGTCCATCCTGGATCATGTACTATGTCCATTGGATTTTTTCCTTGAGAATTGGATTCTCAGACGTTTCATATGCCTCTTTGAAATCTGGATCATCCCCATACATTTCTTTGAGGTTATCAAAACCCAAAGTCTTAACTCTAAATTCCTGCATAAGCAAACATTTCCTGCTCAAAGCGTCAACAACTTTGTTAGCAGTTCCAGAAATATGCTTAATCACAAAAGTAAAATTATGCATGTATTCAACCCATTTAGCATTTTTTTGGTTCAACTTATCCTGTCGAGTCACGAATTGCAAAGCATGATTATCGTTGTACAAAACGAACTCTTTTGGAACCAAATAGTGCCTCCATTTCTTCAGCTCTTGTATGCCTGCGTAGAATTCTTTGTCATATGTGGAGTACCTAATCTTTGCTTCATTCAGTTTTTCACTGAAATACGCGACCAACCTATTGGCTTGGCTTAAGACCACTCCAATGGAAAATCCACTCGCGTCACACATGACCTAGAATGTCTTGCTGAAATCTGGAAAAACCAGAATTGGTTGCTTAGTGATGTTCTTTTTCAGCAGGTTGAAGCTCTTCTTTCCTTCCTCTGTCCAGTGAAAATATTTATGTCTTTTCTTCACCATATCCATCATTGGTGCACTAATTCCACTGAAGTTTTGGATGAATTTCCTGTAGAATCTAGCCAAACCATGGAAGCTTCCAACTTCAAACACGCTCTTCAGCGATGGCCAATCCTTAATTGCTTTTATCTTTTCCGGATCCATTTTCAATTCATTTGCAGAGATAAAAAAACCCAAATAAATGAGTTATGTCCTCATAAATGACGATTTCTTCATGTTGATAAAAAAGTTATCTTGTTGTAACCTTCTCATCACTGCAGCTAAATGATTTAAATGCTCTACTTTAGTTTTGCTGAAAATCAATATATCATCAAGATATACAATGATGGATTTCCCAATGAAATCCCTCAGGACTTCATTCATCAACCTCATGAAAGTACTGGGTAGATTCGTCAAGCCAAATGGCATGACAAGCAATTCATACATCCCTTCATTCGTCTTGAATGTTGTCTTCCATTCATCACCTTCTCTCATTCTAATCTGATGATATCCGCTTTTCAAATCAATCTTTGAAAAAAACTTTGCTCCACTCAAGAAATCCATCAAGTCATCCATCCTTGGCAATGGGAACCTGTACCTGATGGTAACTTTGTTGATTTCCCTTGAGTCTGTACACATTCTCTAGCCACCATCCTTCCTTGGGCTGAGCACTATTGGAACAACACATGGAATCAAGCTTTTTCGAATCAATCCTTTGTTCATTAAGTCCTGGACCTATCTCTTAACTTCTTCGTTCTCCCGTGGCGTCAACCTATAAGCTGATTTGTTCAGAAAAATGGCTCCAGGTATAAGATCGATATGATGGATTATACTTCTGATAGGTGGAAATGAACAAGGTAGTTCCTCCACTACTATATCAACAAATTCTTCCAGCAACTCTTGGATTTCTTCTGGTAAATCATCTATCCTAGTGTTGTTCAAAACAATTTTGGGCTTCCTAACCAAAATGAATTGTGTGTCTTCCTTTTTCTTGACTTCCTTAAGAGTTCCTTCCCACTCATGAAAAGTACAGTGTTGCTCATCTATGTTTTCACCTTTTTATCCTTAATTGGTAGCAACATGTGCATCGTACCATTTTTCTCTAGAGTGTACGTGTTCTTTCTCCCATCATGCACCACATTTTTTTCATATTGCCATGATCTACCCAGCAATAGATGATAAAAATCCATGGGAATGACATCACATAATACCTCATCTTTATATCCTCCTATTTTAAATTCAACTAAACACTGTTTAGTGACATTTACCCGATGTCCTTTTTGTAGCCACAAAACTTTGTATGGGCTTGGATGTGCAACAGTCTTAGGCTCTAGTTTTTCTACCATTTCTGTGGATACAAGATTATCTGTGCTACCATTGTCCACTATGACCTTGCATACCCTGTCTTTGGTTTTGCAAGAAATCCAAAATAGATTGTTTCTTTCGGTTGGGTTCTCTGGCTCCTTCTTCGGTTTCAAGAGAACTTTCCGTATCATAAAAGATATTTCTCCCTCAGCGTCCTCTACCTCAACATTCCATCCTTGAGCTTCAGAAATGTGAGTTTCACCACCATCTTTCTTCCTATCTAGAAACTCATAGGATTTATGTCCGATTTTTCCACAGACAAAGCATTTCACTTCACCTCCTCTGCCTCTTACTCTTCCTTTGGCTCGAGGAAAAGTATTCTTATCAGCATACTGCCTCCCCTGTGAGCTTCCTCCTCTCTCAGATTGAGTTTGAGGTTTCTTCCCCTCTTCTTTAGGCTTCTAAGTTCTGTCTTGGGCAATTGTTTTGCCTCTGATTTGACTTCTGCCTCGACCTCTTTGAACTTGCTTTCGGCTCATCTTCTCTTCATCTTTTAGAGCCATATGATAAGCATATTCTATGGTTTGAATGGTCATCATGCTCATATCGTCCTGAATGTCATATCGTAGACCATTCATATACCTAGAAACTTTCTCATCATCGATTTCTCAATGACCTGCTCTGATGTTTATTCTATAGAACTCTTTAGTGTATTCTTTTACTGACATCAGCTTCTGTCTAAAATTTTTCATCCTCCGAAACAAATTTATTTGATAATCCCTGAGTATAAACTTGGCTTTCATTTTTGCAACCATTCTATCCCAACTCTTGATTTTCTGCTTGTTTTTGCAATGTTTATCAACCTGCAGTTCATCCCACCACAGTGCTGCATACCCTTTAAGTCTAGTAACAACATGTTTGAATTTCTTGTCTTCCTCGACATCCTCATAGTTGAAGTGTTTGTCTAGAGCTCTAATCTAGTCTAGAAGCTCTTCAACGTCTAGGTTTCCTTCGTACATTGGAATGTCCATTTTTTCCCTAGCACATATCCTTGCAACATCCTTGAATAGGCGTTCTTCTGCAGCATCTTCGACTGCAACTTCTTCTCCTTCATTTTCAATTTCATTTTCACTTTCAGCTTCGTTGATATCCCCAACGTCAACTGTTCACCTTTGTGTTGTTTCCATAGAATCAAGTCTGGCACGTAATTCACATATTTCTCTTTCCACTGCTAGATCAGGTATGGGCATTTCTTCTTCTCGACGCCATGGCTGTAAAATTCCTCTTTTCTCTCTGTTGTAGAAAGCAAAAGAATTTGTTCTGTGCTGTGATACCACAAATGGTGCAGACCTCCTGCCCTCAGGCTAATATCCATGTAGGATCTTCTCTAAACCATGACAAGGGTTAAATGAACTCCTTGTTTAAACCATGTTAGTGATATTTCTGGTAATGGGGGTAAAATGCGAAGGAATGGGTAAAAAACCCACGTGTCCTAAGTTTTAATGCAAATGTGCCCATGATAAGTAGCAAATGGATCTGGACGACAGACATCCACGCGCCCAGATCAACGATGTACAGGTGATTCCAGACCCCCTTCGCCTTCCTACCTTTAAGCGGAGGGGGGGGGGTCCAGAATCGAGCACGCAACTTCCCAATGGCCGAGATCTAAGCGCCCGGATCAGCGGCACTCGCGCGATCCCATCCTCCTCAGCTGCTCTATGTTTAATCAACGAGGGCCCTTCCCTCGTTATGTCATCTTCCAGAGCCACCTTTTCCCTTATTGCCATGTGTCATCTTTCGGAGCCACCTTCTCCACTCTTTAGTCCAGGTGGTCCCTTCCCCATCTCATCATCCACTCACCTCCTGCCATGTGTCCCGCTCTCATACATGTCTGCCTCCCACTAAAATGTGCCCATTACGTCTCATCTCCTGCCTCCTCTGCTTATTTCCTTCTGCCATGTGTCTCCCTTGTAGCCTCTCTCACCCCTCATCACTTCATGCCTCGCCCTCATAGCTCTGGTGCCACCACTCCCGTCGTGTGCCCCATTCTTCACACTGGCCTCCACGCCTATTCATCAGGCCGTTCAGCTAATCCGGGTGGTAGCATGAGGGGCCGTCCACGTCCCCGAGGTGCTGAGTTGGACGGACCATCCTCAATCCCAATGAAGCAGTTATTAAAGCAGTTGGTGGTGTTTAGACATCGTCTCCGCCATAATGGGAAAGTCCGGCGATGAATTAAAGGCACGTCGATTCGCCCACGGAGCTGTCAGGAGTCCGATTGTGTCTGTCATTGGTGCACGATTATTTAAAGATTGCAGGTGCAGATTGTCAGAAGACATGCAGATGCAAAGTTTTAATGAAATGTCTCGGTTTTGTTGTGGTTGTTGTTTTGAGTATATGTAGGTGTTTTCTCCATTTTGGTATCTATCGATGGTAGAGCGAAGCTCCCGACTATAAAGTTTCAATGACCATTCTGGTTCTGGGGTTATGCATCTGTGTTTGAGATTTCTTGTTTTATGACAAACAATTTTCCTGCTCCATCTCTGTTTTCGTCTTATATTGGGGAGTTCATGATCCATTGATTCACATGGGTTTTTGCACTGGTGCCATGATAAAATATTTGTTGTTGCATTATTGTATTTTCTAGTTTTCTGCATTTGGATGTAAGAGGCCCTTGCCTTTAGATGCATTCTCTCACAGTCTGTTAGGAACCTGATGCTTATAACAGACCCCTGCACTCTTATTATACAAGTCTTCCTCCTACTCACCCTTATTACAACTCATTGTTTGAAGTTTATATAAGACCTCACTTGCCCATGCATACCTGGCCTAGTTTTGGAGTTGAGATAAAATTGTTCTGAGTTTTCTTCCATTTGATCATCCTTTTATAAATGAATCGTGAAATTAAAAATTGATGGGTGTCGGGCTCTGCTCTTGTCGCAATCCATTAGTGACTTCTGATGCTAACATTTCTGGCACAGTTGCTGGGGACGAAGTTGAATATTTCACCCAGATTTGAACGACAACGATCAGCTGATTCTAAAGGTGCATCAGATATCAGAACTATTGAGATTACTACTGTGCACCTGGCGACTCCATTGTGACGACTCCGCTGGAAAGAACCTACTCTATTAATTGTGGCTTTCAAAGGCAGACACACGCGGTCTCATCTACAACTACCTCTAGCTACACCTGAAGCTGACCCAGAGGTGGTCCTCAGAAGAGGAAAGATCTCTGCAGAAGAAGTTTCCATCACTGAAACAGGTAATCCGCCATCTCCTTTTGTAAGAGCTCCTTTTCCTCCTCCTTAGTTTCTTGATAGACCTCCTTCAGAGGTTTCCCGTTTCTTGAACTTTGGGAGTGTTCCTGTTGAGTTCTCCCCTCCTGATCTGGCATTGGAGGGAGAAATTCTTGTCACCCCCCTCTCCTCTGAAGTTGTTCCTTGGCGTAGGCCCAGAACTATAGAAGATTTCCCCTCCCCTGCACAAAGAAAAGCACCTGCTGACTTGAGTTCGTTAGCCTGCTCCTTGAATCCCCTCTTGTTTCCCACTCCACTTTGAGACTCATTCCCAGTAGCCCCTTCACGAACTCCTTCTCCTCCAAGTTCTCCTCCACCTAATATTCCTATGGCTGGTGCTAATCCTCCTCTGAATAGAATGGATGCCATAGTCGCTGCCAGATACGCTCCCTTAATCCTACCTCATCCTATGAATCCTCTCCCTGCTGGAGACTACTTGAAATACATACCCAAGTTCACCGGGGAAGGGGACATAACTGCAGAAGAGCACTTGGCTGCTTTCTACAGTTATGCAGACAACCTAAACATTGAGAATGAAGATGTCTGGACGAGAGTCTTTGTCCAGAGCCTGGATGGCGAGGTCAGGAAATGGTTCAGGGGACTGGTCCCCTAGTCTATTGCTGGAATTGAAGCCTTGGATAGTGTTTTCCTGAGGCAGTGGGGAGATAGGAAGGATTTCATGTATTACATGATAGAGTTTGGGTATCTGAAGAAAATGGAAGGAGAGTCTGTCTCTGACTTCTCCAAAAGATTCAATAAGATGTATAATAAGATTCCTGCAGAGATAAAGCCCTCAGAAGCCTCTGCTCAAATTTCCTATGCTACTGCATTTGACCCTGATTTCTGCCTTTTGTTGAGAGAAAGAAGAGACACCTCCTTAGATAAGATGCAATATGCGACCATAGAGGTGGAATCCAACATATTAGCAGCTGACAGACTAAGGAACAAGGCCGACGCAGATAGAAGAAAGGGAAAATCCGAAGCCTCAACTTCTGGCACATTGGTGCCCCACTCTTAGGTGGATGAATTGACTAGGATGGTGAAGTATCTGTCTGCAAACATGGAGAGGATGAGGGTGGAAGGGAGGCAAACATACAAAGGTCCCCATAATGTCGAAAACAAGGGAGGTTTCAAAAGGGAAAACAATTTTTCTCCCCCGAATGTGCAAAAGGAAAGAGGAAGAGACAGAGAAGACCAGAGGATCCAGGCCTCTTTTCAGAACAATTTTGTGGCAGAATATGAAGCTCTTGTTCTGGGTATGAGGGCTGCAAAAGAAATGGGAATAAAGGAGATAGCAATATTTGGAGATGCTGAGTTGATTATCCAGCAGGTCAGAAATGCCTATTGTGCCAAAAATCCCCGGCTCAAGAATTACAGAAATGAGGTGTGGGACCTGATTGATAATTTCTTCTTGGCTTTTAACATTTCTTTCATCCCAAGGGAAGAAAATACTTCAACCAATTCTTTAGCTGCCTTAGCTAGTTTGCTCGAAGTTCCTCTGCCGCCTATGGTCAAATCTGATTTTGAAATAAGATATAGACCCTCTGTACCGGACAATGTCAAACATTGGAAGGTATTTGAAGATGATCAGGAGATCAAAAAGTTTCTTCAATCCGTTGATGAATTTTCCGCGTTGCACATAGATGAGGATCCTGACATGGAGGGGGACCCTCACCCTGGGGTGTTTTTAAATAAAATTGCTAATCATTAGATTATACAACTACCGAGCAATTACATTATGAGAGGACTAGTCCCATTAGAAAGGTTGTTTGATGGAAATGGTGTGGCAGTAAAGGGTAGGGTTTTAGGTGATGATGCTGACACGGCCGAGTGAAACATAGGCACACCAGAGGAGAATAAGTTTGTCAAGTTGTCAAGAAGTTTGACCGAGGAGAAGAGGGCTGAATATACTGAGTTGCTGAGGGAGTTTGCTGATGTGTTTACATGGACCTACGAAGACCTCAAGACATATGACACATCTGTCATTGAGCACAAGATCCCACTGAAAGAAGAGGCTAAGCCATTCAAGCAGAAGCTGAGACAGATAAATCCCATGTTGCTACCTGTCATGGAGAAAGAGGTGAAGAAGCTGCTGGATGCCCAAATCATCGTCCCCCTGAGATATTCCGATTGGGTAGCAAATTTGGTTCCGGTAAGAAAGAAAAGTGGGGAAATCAGACTCTGTGTTGATTTCAGGAACCTAAATAGGAGCTTAAGGAAAGACAATTATCCCCTGCCCAACATGTAACACATATTGCAGAAGGTCACTGGTGCATCTAGAATATCCATGATTGATGGATTTTCTGGTTACAATCAGATATCATTCATGCCCGAGGACAGGGAAAAAATAGCCTTCACCACTCCTTGGGGCACATTCATGTATGCCAAAATGCCCTTCGGATTGATGAATGCAGGAGCAACATTTCAGCGAGCCATGGACATAGCATTCATCAGAGAGAAATATAAGTTTGTGGTGATCTACCTAGATGACATAACAATCTTCTCCAAGACTGATAAAGAGCACCGCTGCCACTTGAAGAAGGTTTTCCTGAAGTGTCGGAGGTATGGCCTATCTTTAAACCCCAAGAAATCGTTGTTTGCTATGAAGGAGGGGAAGCTATTAGGCCATATAGTATCAGCAGAGGGGGTGAGAATTGATCCTAACAGGGTGGAAGTAATTCAGACCCTGTCACTTCCCAGATCTAAGAAAGAGGTTCAGACATTTTTGGGGAAGATTAATTTTCTGAGAAGATTCGTCTCAAATTTTGTCGAGCTGGTGAAACACATCACAACCATGCTCAAAAAGGGAAACGAAGTAAAATGGAACACTGAACCCAGGGAATCTTTTGTCCAAATAAAGAAGGCGTTGACTGAGGCACCTGTGCTAATCAGCCCCGATTATTCCAAGGATTTTCTGATATTTTCTTTTGCTTCCTGTGATACAGTAGCGACAGTTTTGTTGCAGAAAAATGATCAAGGGCAAGAGAAACCTATTTCCTTCTACAACATGGCATTAAGAGATGCAGAGCTCTGGTACGAAATCATGGAAAAGCAGGCCTATGCATTGGTGAAAGCTCTCAAAGCTTTCAGGATCTATGTCTTGCACTCAAAGATCACTGCATATGTCCCTTCAACCTCTGTGAAGGACATTCTTATACAACCCGACATAGACGGAAGGAGAGGTAAATGGATTGCCAAGATCCTAGAGTTTGATCTGGAGATTAAGCCCACCAAGTTGATAAAGGGGCAGGGTTTGGCCAAATTGCTGGCTGAATCCAATTGCAAGGCCTTGGGAATTAACTTCATCGTTGAGCAAGCTGAGCCCTCCAATAAGCGTTTCCAGGGTGCCCTATCACTAGCATCATGCCCCTGGTACAAGGATATCTTGTATTTTCTGCAGGAATTAAAGCCCCCTGATGGATTGGGAAAAAGTAAGGCCAGAGCTTTAAAGCTCAAAGCGGTCAGATATTGCCTCATTGACCAAGATTTGTACTGGAAAAACCCTCTGGGGGTATTACTAAGGTGTCTGGACCCGCACCAAGCCCAGAAGGTTATGTTCGATTTCCATAGCGGTCTCTGCGGAGGTCATCATTTTTGGAAGACCACAGCTCACAAGATCCTCCGAGATGGGTATTACTGGCCCACCTTATTTCTTGATGTCTGCAGAGAAATCAGATCTTGCATCAAATGCCAGAAGTTCTCAGGAAAGCAGCAACTCAAATATTTGCCATTAAAGCCTATAGTAGTTTCAACACCCTTTCAACAGTGGGGATTGGAATTCATTAGAGAAATTCATCCTCCCTCAAGTGGCCAACACAGATGGATTCTGACTGCGACCGACTATTTCACCAAATGGATAGAAGCTGTCCCTACCAGAAGCACTTCTCACAAAGTGATTATCAGCTTCCTGGAAGATATCATAGCTAGATTTGGCTGCCCTAGCAAAATTTTCACTGACAATGCCTCCCCCTTTCGGTCTGAGCCTCTGGTCAAGTTCTGTGAACAGTTCGAGATTTCATTGATTCACTCTACTCCCTATTATCCTCAAGGAAACGGACTGGCAGAGTCCTCCAATAAAAGTCTAATCAAGCTCATCAAGAAGCTACTGGAGGACAATAAAAGGGCCTGGGACTCAAAGCTCAAATTTTCTCTTTGGGCTGATCAGGTGACAACCAAGAAATCCCTAGGCATCTCACCTTTCCAACTTGTTTACGGAATAGAGGTCGTTTTCCCCACTCAACTCACCTTATGTGTGGAAAATTTCCTCCAGGACTTTGAAGGAGAACCTAACCATGTGGTCAGAAGGATTCATCAGATGGTGGAAGTGTAGCAGATCAGAGAATAGGTCATGAACAGGGCCTACAATCATCAGTAGAAGATCAAGCAGGCTTTTGACAAGAAGAGAAAAAAGAAGGAATTCGAGCAGGGTGATCTGGTGCTCAAATGGGATGCGCCCAGGCAGGACAGGGGCAAACACAGTAAATTTGACGCCCTCTGGTTTGGGCCTTTCAAGATCCTTGAAGTATTTTCAAACAACACTTATAGGTTGCAGGATCTGGAAGGCAAAGAAGTTTTGGGCAGCCCAGTGAATGGGCATTTCTTAAAAAAATGTTTTATGTGAGCCACAATCGGCTCTTTTTGTTTTGTTTTGTAAATATTGTTTTTGTTTCCAGCCTAATAAATGACTCCATAGCCCAACAAAAAAGGCACTGAATCTGCAAAAGAGTTCTTAGAGAATCACAGGGACGACTCTATCCCCTATGGAGCCAAATGTTAGCGATATTTCTGGTAATGGGGGTAAAATGCGAAGGAATGGGTAAAAAACCCAGTTGTCCTAATTTTTAATGCAAATGTTCCCGTTATAAGCAGCAAACGGATCTGGACGACAGACATCCACGCGCCCAGATCAACGATGTACAGGCGATTCCGGACCCCCTCCGCCTTCCTACCTTTAAGCGGAGGGGGGGGGGGGGG
>ML779389.1:320099-353570 GCA_009831015.1 Picea engelmannii
AGTGCCCAGATCAACGATGCTCAAGGAAATTCTGTACCCCCCCTGCCTTTCTACCTTTAAGCCGAGGGGGGGGGGTCCGGAATCGGGCACGCAGCTTCCCAACGACCGAGATCTAAATGCCCGGATCAGCGACGCTCGCGTGATATCATCCTCCTCAGCTGCTCTATGTTTAATCAACGAGGGCCCTTCCCCAGTTATGTCATCTTCCGGAGCCACCTTTTCCCCTATTTCCATGTGTCATCTATCCTTCTCCACTCTTTAGTCCAGGTGGTCCCTTCCCCATCTCATCATCCACTCACCTCCTGCCATGTGTCCCGCTCTCGTACATGTCTGCTTCCCACTAAAATGTGCCCATTACGTCTCATCTCCTGCCTCCTCCGCTTATTTCCTTCTTCCATGTGTCTCCCCTGTAGCCTCTCTCACCCCTCATCACTTCATGCCTCGCCCTCATAGCTCTGGCGCCACCACTCCCATCGTGTGCCCCATTCTTCATGCTGGCCTCCACGCCTATTCATCAGGCCGTTCAGCTAATCCAGGTGGCAGCATGAGGGGTCGTCCACGTCCCTGAGGTGCCGAGTTGGCCAGACCATCCTCAATCCCAATGAAGCAGTTATTGAAGCAGTTGGTGGTGGTTAGACATCGTCTCCGCCATAATGGGAAAGTCCGTCGACGAATTAAAGGCACGTCAATTCGCCCACAGAGCTGTCAGGAGTCCGATTGTGTCTGCCGTTGGTGCACGATTATTCAAAGATTGCAGGTGCAGATTGTCATAAGCCATGCAGATGCAAATTTTTAATGCAACGTCTTGGTTTTGTTGCGGTTGTTGTTTTGAGTATATGTAGGCGTTTTCGCCATTTTGGTATCTATCGATGGTAGAGTAAAGCTCCCGACTGTAAAGTTTCAATGACCATTCTGGTTCTGGGGTTATGCATCTGTGTTTGAGATTTCTTGTTTTATGACAAATAGTTTTCCTGCTCCATCTCTGTTTTTGTCTTATACTGGGGAGTTCATGATTGATTGATTCGCATGGGTTGTTGCAGTGGTGCCATGATAAAAGATTTGTTGTTGCATTATTGTATTTTCTGGTTTTCTGCATTTGGATGTAAGAGGCCCTTGCCTTTAGATTCATTCTCTCACATTCTGTTAGGAACCTGATGCTTATAACAAACCCCTGCACTCTTCTTATATAAGTCTTCCTCCTACTCACCCTTATCACAACTCATTGTTTGAAGTTTATCTAAGACCTCACTCGCCCATGCATGCCTGGCCTAGTTTCGGAGTTGAGATAATATTGTTCTGAGTTTTCTTCCATTTGATCATCCTTTTATAAACGAATCATGACATTAAACATTGATGGGTGTCGGGCTCTGCTCCTGCCGCAATCCAGGAGAGACTTCTGACGCTAACAAACCCGCAAAGGATTTTGAGTCTCTCGAGTTGGGCACTTCGAATGCAATGCCACAACTCTTGGCAATAGACGAAATGAAAAATTGTGAATGTGCTTAAGGTGTAAGCCCCTTCTCTAACCCTTTTTCCAATATGACCACAACCAAGCTTTAACACAAGCGCCTTTCACAACTCATGGATTCGCGAGTTGGAGCACCAACCACTCATGCTCTTACCTTGCGAATCCCCAAAATGAGATATATCAAGAAGGTTGACTCACCCAAAGCGACAGGCGCACACCACCTGTCACCTCTGTTTAATACGCTTACAGAGTGGGTCCTTGCCACCTATTCACACGAGTCTTCGGATTTCGCAACTTGAGAGAACAACGAACAACCATTCCTCTCCCTATGCAAATCCTCGACTCCGAAATCATGCCTTCGATGAGATCAATGACTGTGTGCCTCCCTCGATCCAATAACCCTCATTGTATTGGGATTTTTCCAATAAAAAATCCACAACAATCGACCCAAACCACTCGTCACTCCATTCCCCAAAATCTGATACGCGACTTCACATACGATATCAACGGTCTTCGTTGATATGGATCTAATGGTCACCACTCCTCCTAAGCTGATGGGTGTTGAAAGACACTCATTCTTAATCCCTCTATTGGTCTATCATATCCAACGGTCTATGGAACTTCGACACTTCTCCTTGAAGCGATTCCACCATTCGTGTTCAACTCCACGAGGACTTCTTGCCAAATGACATGTTTTCCTCCCTCTTGAACTTGACTTCTGTGAGATGATTTTGACCTCTGTCTCCCTTTGAACACTTCATAGGTTCTATCCCTTCTGATCTTTCGCTTGCGAGCTCAAGGCTTCCAAAAGGGTCCCTGCACACACTCCTTGCAGTGATTTTCAAATAACCCCTGGTTATTTGGGTCTTCGACTTTGTGAACCTCTTGCAACAACATTCCTTCCACCTTCTTCACTCACCCTACACACACATTGTATGACTTTGTGCCTTGCTGGCACTTCTTCCTGTAAAGATAACTTGAATCTCCTCTGAGATTTCTGAGATGAAACTCATAGCCTGGTCGACGCACTCCTTGTGGACCCTCCACTGCACTCTTTGCAGGAGTTCTTAGATAGAGAAACAACTGAAACTCATTCTCCCCTTGTCTATAATTCAAACATTCAACATAGAATTCTAGAACATACACTCACACATTTCATTGAAATAAAATGCACACAGAGAATATAAACTAGCCTGCAACATAGCATTCAACAGGTGGTCCCAATAACCATAACCAACACATAGATTGTAATCAAATCTTTCTTCTATTAATTCCAGTGCTCCTATACAAGGTAAATGACAACATCTAGAATGCATAAAATTCTCTGTTCTCCTGTGCAACTCTACAGCTTACGAATTCTGAATTATGTTACAATGATACAAGGGTTGAGGGTGTCTATCATCCGTTCTCCCTCCTAGGCTCCTAAACTGTCTAATATATTAAATTAAATCTACCTACTTTCATTAAACATACTTAAATTCCTATTACATATGTGGATAGGAACATACACTCCAAAATCAGTTTGGATCTTCAGATATAAATGCAAATGCATTTTCCTTCTGTCCATCACATTAATGCTTCAGACTTTGAAATTCACAACGTTTCCACAAAAAACGTATTTAATTGCATCTGCACGTCCAGCTGTCCCCTTGGTTTTAGGCACACAATTGGGATTTATACGATGCTCCTGCATCAAGAAGGATTTCAGTTGTCAGAGAACACAAATTTTGTGTGTAAATTAATGAAGGCCTTGTATGGTCTAAAACATGCTCCTAGAGCATGGTACTCCAGACTAGATAAGTATCTGCAGCAGGCAAGGTTTAGAAAAGGAAGTGCAGACAACAACCTCTACATCAAGGTAAGTCAAGGTAACATTTTATTAATTGAAGTTTATGTTGATGATATTGTTTTTGGTAGTAATGATGACAGGTTAAGCCGGAAATTTGCAAAAGATATGCAAAATGAATTTGAAATGTCGTTACTTGGAGAACTATCCTTCTTTTTAGGACTTCAGATACGTCAAAGACACCAAGGAATTTTTATTTCTCAAACCAAGTATATTAGAGAAATGCTAAAGAGGTTCGAAATGGAAGATTGAAAACCAGTTATCACTCCCATGCAAACCAATTGTAAGTTGAGCAAAGACGATGATTCAAATTTTACAGATCAGAGGAAATACAGGTCAATGATTGGAAACCTACTATATGTGACAACATCCAGAATAGATGTAATGCAGGCAGTTGGACAGGTGGCACGATTTCAAGCATCACCAAAGGAATCACATGTATTAGCAGTAAAGAGGATTTTCAGATATCTCAAAGGAATAGAAGAGTTTGGATTTTGGTATCCAAAAGGAAAAGATCTATCACTTATTTCCTACACAGAGGTAGATTTGGCAAGTTGTATTGATGACCGACGAAGCACCAGTGGAGCAACGTTCTACTTAGGCTAGTGTTTGGTATCATGGATAAGAAAGAAACAATCATCAATATCTTTATCTATAGTCGAGGCAGAGTATATTGCAGCAACATCATGTTGTACACAGGTTATTTGGATGAAATAAGCTCTGATAGATATACAGGTTGAGCATGATGAGCCCATTCCAATCTATTGTGGTAATACAAGTGCCATCAGTATCTTGAAGAACTCGGTGATGCACTCCAAGACAAAGAACATTCCAATTAAGTATCACTTTCTACGGGAGTAGGTTGCAAAAAATAACATTAGAGTTGAGTATGTGGGCACAAAAGAAAAAGTGGTAGACATGTTCACAAAACCACTTCCACGTGAATCCTTTGAATATCTTCGCCAGAGACTTGGAGTTATTTCTACTCCAAAATGAATTCTTTTTGAATCCTTATCTTATATGTCTTAGATTTACACGACGAAACATCACAAGAGGACAATTCAGTCAGGGGGAGAAACCCCAAATGGAAAGACACCTTTGTCGTTGATGACAAAGGGGGAGAGATTTATCAGATGCAGAGGACAAAGACAGAGGACAGAGTCATGGTTCTAGGGGGAGAAGATTTATCAGATACAGAGGACATAGGCATGGTTCCAGGGGGAGCATGAGTGATATGATTTCAGTATTGCATCAGAGTGTTTCCATCAACGCCAAAGGGGGATATTGTTGATTAAGGTTGGTTGTCATTGATGTCAACCCTTGAAGAAATCGATGTGGAACAAGGTTTGGGTAATGGACCCAAGATTGTTTGATGTTTGTCATGGTTGATAAGAAGTAAAAATGGATGAACTCCAAAGTGGTCCCCTTAAGGTGAAATCCCTCATGGGAAGACACTTTACGGAGTGAGAGAAACCCTGCTCATTTGAGGAATAATGAGATGAAGGAAAATGAATTTGTGAGTGAAATTATCCTAGATGGATAGTTATTTTCATGTCATTTCCGGTGGTATGTGGAACGTCACATAACTCCTCACGGTTAGAGATTTATGACCATATGAAGTTGGAGAACCCTCATGAGTCTTATAGAATCCCCCAAAAGTCAAAATGCTTTGCAAAATGAAATTATTTTAAATGAAGAAGCCCTAAAATAAGGAAAGTGTAAGGCTACATGAAGATATAAATAAGATACAAAGATCACTCATAAAAACACACTTGTACATATTGTATATCTATTTTCTTGTGTAAGGCTTCTTGTAAATACTTGTGGATACATATGAAGTGGTGAACATCTAAGGTAGCACGAAGGGTTGACGGTGAAATTCTCAGATTCAAAGAAAACCCTATTTTTTGAGGCGTACACAGGTTGTCTGTGTATAGAGTGAGTACATGTATGCAGGTTGACTTTGTATAGTGTGCGTACGTACACGAGCTAGCTTTGTATAGGGTGTGTACATGTACGCAGGATGTCTGTGTATAGGGTGAGTACATATGTGGGTTGGCTGTGTATAGGGTGAGTAGATGTTGATAAAGCCATCAAACTTGAGAAGATGAAGGTGCAGAGGTTCTAGATTCTAAGATCAAGCTCCCAAGAAGGTCTAGAGTGCTCAGATACATCAAATCCATCCATTGGTTCAAAAGGTATGTCTTATTTATATGAATAGTTTGATTTTGATGTATGCATGAGGAATGACAATGGAGATTTGAGGATTCTCCCTAAAGAGACTAGTGGCTACATGGGATCTTCTGTAAAGTCAGATCTACATAAATACAGTGCTGGTATATTTATCATTGATACTTCTTGTTGAGGCGCATCTTGTATTTCTTGGCATATGGCTAAGAGTTTTTATGGTACATGGTTGTGATCTTCTATTTATTGATGTATTGAGAAGTTGAATATCAGAAAGGGGTTGATGACTAAGATCATGTGAGGGATATTATACTTGTTCATGATTACACATACCTATATGTCACATGAATAGAGAGAGACATAATTTCCTTGAGTAGAGGTTATGTATGAGGATGCATGCACAAGGGACAGTTACAGTCTGGATAAAGTGACAGGTTACATATCTATTTGAAATAAGTTACAGAGGGTCGGAAGTTTTCAAGTGAAAGGAAAACCTAGTTTTAGAAGGAATACACAGGCTACATAACAAATAGGGCACGTACATACGCGGGTTGCATAACATATAAGACGTGTACATACACGGGCTGCATCACTATAGGTCACGTATCTGTTGTATTTTTGTAGATACATGTTCATTTCAGGTACAGATTGATTACAGGATAGTTGTACAGATTGGATGCAGGTTAGTGGTATAGGTTGATACAGTTGTACAGTAGTTTATCTCACAGTGACAGGTTGACAGTGGTTCCATCATTATACTTCTACTTCAGGGTGGAAGGATGGGGCAAGGAAAGGTGGTTGTAGCCACCTTCCGATTGTAGCTGGAGAACATAGGGGGTTGTACCCTCCTTCTGGTTGTATCCAGAGAATTGGGGAGTTGGATCTTCCCTCAGGTTTTAGCCTGAGAAACTAGGGGGTTGGAGCCTCCTTCCAGTTGCAGCTGGAAAACAAAGGAAGTTGGTGCTTCCAATGAATGTAATTCTTCAAGACGTATAAGAAAAAACATTTCGTGTTTTTCTTCCGATTTGGGTTTCCACGTAAAACACTGGTGTACTGTGTATGTTTGCGATTGTTCATTTCTTATTGCTCATTATTGGATAATAATACTACATTGATATAACACTTGGATCAATTTGGATATAAAGGATTATAATTGCACTATTACTGATTCACCCCCCCTCTCAGTGATCCAACATGAACTTCTTGTACATGTTTTATTTCGTTCATCAAGTCTCAAATCTTTCAAAAGTTGAATATACCTCTTAGGGAGTTGATGTTGACTCGTTTGGGGATCCAGATTTTCACCATTATTAAATATAGGATTGAGAAAGACATAAGCTCCTCTTTCCTATGAAGTATCCAAAGGTGGAGTGTCATCATTTGATGAATTACTAGATGAATATTCAGATGAAATTTGTGATGAACTTTGTGATGAAGAATAATATAAAATTGTCGAATAATTGTCGTGTTTTGAAGAAGTCAAATCAATTTCATATCAACGTTGTTGACTTGGTTGATTGTGCATCCTGATTTTCTCTTTATTAACTTGTTTGTATAATCTTTTGATAAGAATTTCTATTTCTATAAAACTCTTGCTTTTTGTTTCACCAAATATAACATCTTGATTGATAATGATTTTTCCATCAGATAAAAGGAGATATACCTTCTTCTCATCAGAATATCCAAGAAAGATACATTTCACACTTCATGAATCTAAGTTAGTTTTCTTTTCTTTAGGAACTAATGCATAACATACTGAACCAAAAACTCGAAGATGTTTGATTCAAGTCTTAAATCCATATCATGCTTCATATGGTGTGATCTGATCCAACAAAGTAGTGGGATATTGGTTCCTTAATTAAACAACAATATGAATTGCTTCATCCTAGTATGACATGTGCCAATCATAATTTCTCTTTGTCAAAAAGGGGGTTTTGATGCATATTTTTACTTCTCAAGAGTTTGTCTAAGATATGGAAGGGAGGAATCAATCTAGGTACAACATAATATTTAGGAAGTATAATTCCTAGATAACATACAAAGATATACATGGAGTATTTCCATTGGAACTAGATCTTTCTTCTATAGTTAGTCAAATATCAAAATTGTCATAAAAAAGAAGAAATATAGGAAAGTGATCAAGGAAAACAAAAGACCATTAAGGGGGGGATTCGAGTAGACAATACCTCAGTTATTATTAACCCATGATAATCCTTTCCTTCAATGTGATAGGGGAAAGGGGTTCTCACAAGAAGCTATCCCTGAAAATACGTTTTTCAAACTATAATCTAGATGTCATAATAATTCAAGAAATAACATGTGAAGGTTAAAAAATGTAGATATCCTATAATCATTTTTAAAAGATCTTCCCTAAGGAGGTATAAGGTTTCATTATAATTAAATGTAAATATTTAATGAAACTTATCATTTCATGATTTTTAAATGTAGGTGTCCAGACAGAGTTAAAGTCCAATGAATTGGGGAAGGTTCTCACAATTATTAATGTATATGTTTCTTATGGGGATTGGAATCCATTTTGGGATAATTTTAGACCATTGAATATGATAAAACATGAAAAATTGATCATGGGTGGTGATTTGAATCTTACATTAAAGGTGAGTAAAATATTGGGGTAAGAAGCTAGGTTAGATCCCTTGGCTAACTACTTCTCCCATATGTTTGAAGACCTTAGGATTTCTGATGTAGAATCTCCAACTTGGAGGAACTACAAAATTAGAAAATATGGGGTCTCAAAGTGCTCAAAATATATATAGTGGAAGAGAAGGTAATGGAGGAAGTAGAAAAATTAAATCCATCGGTAGGAGAAGTAGGTGCACTAGATCACTTACCCATATTATTTCAATTTGAAAAGGAATGACATTAACCACCGGGGACTTCTATTTTTAGTTACACCTAATTAGAAGAGGAAGTATTTAAAAAAGTGGTCACCTAGAATTTCAACAAATACGATCTAGATTTAGGTGAGTCGCCTATTTTCCACTTTATAGAAAACTTAAAAAATGTTAAGAAAATAATGGTAGATTGAAAAAAGATAAAAATGAGCAAAAAGAATAGAAATAATTAAGAGATGAAAAATAATAGATTCAAATCTCTGCTTGGGAGGAACAAGGAAGGTGTGCGCATAGAATAAAAAAACTAAAAATTTAAATTGTTAGAGGGAGTTAAAAGAAAATTGTTGGATCAAGAAGAAGTGGAGTGGAGGTTGAAAAGTGGGGCCATTTGGCCGGAGGAAGGAGATTAAAACACAAAATTTGTCCATTACTATGAAAATACAAAATAAACATAAATACCATATTGTTGGAGTTACTTCACACACACCTAGGATTTCTTTTTCCTAAGGTTATTCCTTGTTTATTAGTCATAATTAGTCATTATCCAGTCTCTTATATTTTAGGGGAGAATATTCCACTTGGAGAATATTCTCTTTCAGTTGACACTTCCGTTTGACTAGTCGAGTTGAGTTTAGATGTTGCATTGGGATCATCACCATGTAACATTGGGATCATCACTATGCTCATTCGACCTTGCCTTGGTATCATCACCAAAGTGGCGCATTATCCTTGTTTCCTTGAGTTAACTCCTCACTACTCTTTGTTCGGTCAGTTAATTGAAGACTAGTTGACTAGTTAACTCAACTAGGTGGTAGTTCACTCCCGTAACTACTTGAGAGACTAGAATAGGTGGAAGTTCACTCCCGTAAATGATGATGTGTGTCCAGATCACTCTAGACCACCACTATGGCGCATTGTTTCACCTCAAGTCGAAATCATTGATATATACAGAGTATATAATGTGTAAACTATTCATTATTCATAACGATTAATGAGAATTCTTTCATTCTTTCTCTCCTTATTCTTCTTTCTCCAATTCTCTCTGCAAATGTGTGTATTATTGTTTAGCTAGATATATTATTTGAAGGTTTAAATGATTTACATGGTATCATAGCCGATGGACTGCTAAGCAAAATCTACACCAAAATGTTTTGCAGGTACAAAAGATTGAAGACAGTGGAAAGATGGAATTCCAAAAAGAATTCATCCTTACATCTTACAACTATTTTGCATGGAAGGAGAAAATAGCCATACATATTTGGTCCAAAGGGTTGTACAGGTTAACCATGAATACATATCCAGAGCTGATATCATCCATAGAAAAATCCATGTACTTAAATCGCAATGATGAGGCACTCAAAACAATTTGCAGTCTTATTTCTCCCGATCTCCTTTTTCATATATCTTCCTGTCAGACTCCCAATGAAGCCTGGACCATCTTGGAAGGGATATTTGGAAAATAGGATGAGATGAGGGGACAGATGTTGGAGGTGGAGCGTCTCACATTGGATCCAAAAATCTTCGAGAATATCCAAGTTTTCTTTACAAAATTCAAGGATTTACTATCACAACTCAAAGCTTGCGAGGTTGATAAATCGAAGGAGGAGAAACAAATGGTTCTCACCATTCTCTCCAAGATTGGTCCTGAATTCTCTATATTCTTATCTACATTCCATACTATCATATTTGCCTTTGGATCCACCTGGAAGATGCCTTCTCTTGAGGAATTTATCGAATCCCTGACACAAGAGAAAACCAAACTCATCAACATGGGCACAATCAAAGACCCAAGGGCGCATGCACTCATTGTGCATGATGGAAGCCACAATTATCAGAAATATAAAGATAAAGATAAGCGTAAATCTCATTCACATACAAAGAAGGAAGGGTACACAAAACCCTTCACCGATGCCTCCGGATCCAAAGGAGAAAAGAGAATAAAAGGAGAGAAATGCACATACTGTCACAAAGGATTCCATTCGGAATCCACATGCATGAAAAAAAAAAAGATCTGATGTCTCAAATACTTTAGAAAAACAACCTTGGAGATCACATCCCCGAGGGTGCAAAGAAGAAGAAGCCAGAAGATCTAAATTCCAAGAAAGACAATTCTATCCATGCCTTGATTGCCATCAACTCCTCTCTCGATGCTTGGATCATAGATTCAGGAGAATCACATCACATGGTTGCCTCAGAAGTAGTCTATTCTTCATTGGATGCATGCAAAGGTCCTCCTATTCTGATGGGGTACAACTCTTCTATTGAAGTCACCGACAAAGGAAGGATTGAACTCACCAATGGAAGCTTCGAGAACGTGTTGCATGTTCCCAAACTTTCTGTCAACCTTCTCTCCGTATATCAGATGACAAATTATGGCACCGAAAATAAAGTCATATTCAAACCAAATTCCATGGACATCTATGACATGCAAACCAAATCCAGGGTTTCTACCGGTGAGGTAAATCATCAGTCTAGATGGTATACATTTTCTGAATTCATTGAACCTAATTCTGCTTTACTGCTTACTCATGTTGATGAAAATAGTAGGATATGGAATGAAAGGTTTGGAAATTTTAATTTCAGATACATGCAACAAATTAGAAAGAACAAATTAGTTGATGGTCTACCAAACATCCATTTCTCGAAGGGAGTATGTGAGGGATGTGTTCTCGGGAAACACCCTCACGAGAAATTCGACAAAGGAAAGTCTCAACAAGCTTCTGCACCTCTAGATCTAATCCATGGTGACCTTATGGGTCCTTTTCCACATCCATAAAAAAAGTGAGGTTTGTTCTCATTTTTGTTGATGATTTCTCATGTTTTACTTGGATCTACTTTCTCAGGCAAAAATCCAAGGTCTTTCAACACCTCAAATATTTCAAAGCCTTGGTTGAGACATAGTCCGAAAAGAATATCAAAGTCCTCCAAACTGATAACGGGGTAGAATATGTGAATCATGAGATCCAAAATATTTGCCATGAGGCAGGGATTCATTTGCAACATACAGTTCCCTATACTCCGCAGCAAAATGGAGTTGCTGAGTGGAAAAACCGATCTCTAAAGGAGATGGCATCTTGCATGTTTCATGTAAAGTCACTACCACAGAGACTATGGGCCGAAGCACTTAACTGTGCAACATACATCCAAAACGGATATCCCCATAGATCTATCAAGGATAAGATCCCCTACGAGGCTTGGAGCAACCTCAAACCAGAAGTGACCCACTTTCGCATTTTTGGTTCTCATGCATGGGCCTGGATTCCCTCTGAAAAGAGGAAGGCACTTGATCCACAGAGCACTGAGTGCATTTTTGTTGGATACCTTGATGGTGTGAAGGGATATCGTCTTATTGATCTTTCCTCAGACTGGCTCATCATTGAGTGTAGTGCCCAATTCGAGGAAAGTGTCTCGCATGTACCTCAACAACTGCATGCAGACACCTTCACTCTTCCACCTATTTGAGATGATGAGCATGCACATGTCGACTCTTCTTCAGACGAGATTTTTTATTCATAGGACTCAGATGATTCATTTTTAGATTCAGAGTCAATACATTCGGATGCAGAGCTAGATCATCCAGATGCAGTTGCAGAGCCAGAGCAGAGGTCCACGTGGGAACAAAATACTCTTCAAGATGTAGGGGATCTCATCGGTGATCCAACCGATACTAGAAGGACTTGATCTGATTTCGAGGAGCCTCCTTTTTCACTCACTACCACTGAATCATTTCCTTTGAGGCATCTTTTCTTGGTTCAGTCTTTAGATCCACAGTCTTATGGAAAGGCTGTTGGAAATCCCTTTTGGGAATCCCTTTTGGGAATCCGCCATGCAGGAGGAGTACAACTCCCTCCTCAAGAACCATACTTGGGATCTGGTTCCCCTTCCTTCTGGGAGGAAACTTGTCAGATGTAGATGGGTCTATAGGACCAAGAGTGCAATGGATGGACAATTCAACAGATACAAATCCAGGTTTGTCACCAAAGGCTTTCAGCAGGTTCATGGTATTGACTATGATGAGACCTTCGCTCCAGTAGTGAAGATGGATTCCATATGATTGGCACTTGCCATTGCAACAACCAAGGGATGGGAAGTCCATGAGATGGATGTGAAGAATTCATTTCTTCACGGTGATCTCTCTGAGGAGATCTACATGGAGCAACCCCAGGTATTTATGCAAGAATCATATTTCGTCTGTCGACTGAAGAAGTCACTTTATGGCCTCAAGCAGGCTTCGAGGGCATGGTATGCCAAGATGGAATCTTACCTATTCTCATAGAACTTTGTACGTTGTAAATCAAACCCAAATGTATACATGCTCAGGACGACTGATTCACTTCTACTTTTATTTCCGTATGTCGATGATTTGTTGATCACCGGTTTCTCGACTTCAGCTATTGTTGCAGTCAAGAGGATTCTTCATTACAGGTTTTTGATGATGGACATGGGTCCGCTACACTTCTTCCTTGGACTTGTGATCAATCAAGATGCATCAGGCATCAAACTGTCTCAAGCCAAGTATGCACAAGATCTCCTTGAGAGATTTCGCATGACAGATTGCAAGTCTGCTCTGAATCCTTTTCCTATCAGGAGTCAAACTTGAGGATGGCGGGGAGACTCGATTGGTTGAAAGCACACTGTATAGACATCTAGTGGGGAGCTTGTTGTATCTCACACTCTAGACCAGACCTCTCATATGCAGTTGGCATAGTTTCCAGGTTCATGCAGGAGCCGAATGAACTACACTGGAAAGTTGCAAAGCGTATCCTTCGATACATATAGGGTGTAGTGTACCTTTTCACTACCGAGGTTTTCAACCTCTCAGTTACCATTCTATACATGAATGTTTACATAATTCGTATAGGAAATTATAACCACATGCATTTAACATAATTAAACACACTTAATTCTCAGAGTAAAATATATTAGTTACTACTACAATTAAACAAGCCATAGCATTCAACAATAACTCATTTACACAGCGGAAAACATGATACATAAACAACACAGTCATGCCAAATGTGATAAAAACATAATTCAGATACTTATCTTTGAACAACTGTAGAATTCACCAACCAAGTGTAGGCCTTCCATGAACCTCCCAGCCTTAGACCACACTGTTCATCAGCTCAATAGTGGGTCACCCCCGAGCTGGGACCGAGCTCCACCCCAAGGCAAGGAATCCTATGCTAGACTGAGGTTACCGGGAAGATAGCACATACACAACCGTCAGGAAGAAAGCTCTCCCAAGAATATCCCACGATCACTGCCCACAGACCCTCATTCCCCACATGCCTGTTCCACCCCAGGAGAGTGCACCTTCTCTGTCACCTAGACAGTCCTTCGGCTGCCAGTCTCCCTTACCTTGGGTTACAGGAACAAATCGAACCAGAAGTCTCCGGGCTCTATGGCAGCTACAGGGTTCCTTCTGGGAGTTTTCTTCTCCCTCTGCGCACTCTCTCACCTGGAGGAGTCGCTCACAGGCCAACAAGCCTCACGCAGTCCAGCACTACGTGGTCAAAAAAATCCATGGAAAACACAGACAAATGCTTCCCAAAACGGTTCAGCTGTCACAGGATAATCTCACGGGATGATTTCGGAACAGGCTCCACACACAGGCTAGCTCAAATTTTCCCCAACAACTAAGGATTATTCCACTTGAGTTCAACACAGGGTTCCTGTTCAGGAAATGCACTCCCGTGTTTGCCTAGAACAAAACACAGACTCACAGCTCTGGACAGGGTGTACCTCGTTTCCTCCGGACAACACAGGCTTTTCGACTTTTCGAGATGAACCCGGGTAATCTGGCAGATGGCGTATCGTTTCCATGCTCAGCGGTTCGGGTCAGAATGGAGGATGGATCCCCCCCACGGTTCATCTCGACACTTATATTTGAATGCACCAGGGTTGACACTTGTCACCCTGGAAAATGCATGCGTACCACAGCGTGCATCCCCTTGCACGTTCCCTCCCTTGCCAGGAACTTAGGATAAACAAAAATGCACGTCTCTTTTTAAAATAATATTAAATATTATTTCCCATGCTTAAGCCCCTAGGATTAGCCCCTAGGCTTAGCCCCAAGGCTCATCACTCAACCCCTTTCCCACCTTCCCGCCCCTAATTCCTTGCCCACTCTGTGGACACTCAGTCCCCCATCACTCATTCATCGTGGTCGGTCTGCACTGGTAGTGTTTATATTTTATTAATTGATCTGCATACATACAAGTACATCAACAGGATCTTGGCCTTCAACACTTAGGCTCCCTGGCCTAACAAAACACATAAGCCTACAGCTTATACAAAACTTGGCTCACCAGCCTATAGAACACATTTACAATTCTTTGCATAAAACATGATCCGTAATGGGGCTCGGCCTTGGGGACACTACAATCCCCCTCCCCTTATTTTTTCACTGTCCTCAGTGCAACTTACACTGCCTCTGTGTTTCCTTCAAAATTTTCAAAAAGATGCAGGTACTCTGCCCGCATAACTTCTTCATGCTCCCATGTCGCGTCCTCAGGACCGTTCCAGGTCCACTGGACCTTTACAAGCCCTATAGCTCGATTCCGGAGCTGCTTGTTTTTCTTGTCCAATATGCGCACAGGATGCACTTGCAGGACACCTTCTGGTTCCACCTGAATCACAGTCCAATCGATAACATGATTAGCATCAGGTACATATTTCTTAAGCAGTGAAACATGAAACACATTATGTACAATCATAGATGCAGGTAATGCAAGCATGTATGCAATTGGCCCAATCCTTTCCAGGATCTCAAATGGCCCACAAAATCTTACTGCCAACTTGGCGCAACTTCCCAATTTGAGGGAACTCCTGTTAGCTTTCACTTTCAAGAAAACATGGTCACCCACTTTAAATTCTCTATGGGTTCTGTTACTATCAACGTAACTTTTCTGCCTGTCCTGGGAAACTTTCAAATTCTATTTGATTTTGATCATCTGATCTTCCATCTCTTTGAGTAGTTCAGGTCCAACTACTGTTCTATCAGCTGGATTATCCCAACTCACTGGAGTGTTGCACTTTCTTCCATAAAGTGATTCGAATGGGCTCATCTTCAGAGATGCATGGTACCTATTATTGTAAGCGAATTCTACCAAATGCAGGTAGTCCTCCCACCTTGATGGTTTATCCATCACATACATTCTCAACATGTCTTCTATTACTCTATTTACTCTCTCTGTCTGTCCATCAGACTCGGGATGATATGTTGTACTGAAGTTCAGATTCGTTCCGAATCCTTTGAACAATCCTCTCCAGAAATTCGAAGTGAATTTCGGGTCCCTATCAGACACAATTGTCTTAGGAATTCCATGCAAGCATGAAACTTCCTTTAAAAAGATATCAGCAACATCTGCTGCTCTGTGGGTGGTTTTTAGAGGAATAAAATGGGCAGCTTTAGTAAGCTTGTCCACCACCACCATGAATGAATCATGCTGCTTGCTTGTTCTGGGCAATCCTGTGATAAAATCCATTGTTACCACATCCCATTTCCACTCAGGAATAGGTAAAGGCTGCAACAACCCTGCTAGGTGTCTGTTCTCAGTCTTTACCTTCTGGCATTCCATACATCTGGCGATGTATTCAACACTTTCCTTCTTCATACCTGGCCAAAAATAATTTCTTTTGACTGTTGCCACAGTCTTCTGATATCCAGGATGACCAACATAAGTCACATTATGCATTTCTTTTAGAATTTCCAGCTTCAATTCTCTGTCATTAGGTACATACACTCTGTTTTTATACAAAAGTAAACTATCAGTTCCCAAGGTATAACCTTCCTCGGTTTGTGGTTTCTCATGTTGCTGTAGCTTTGCTACAAGTCTTTTGTACTGCAAATCAACACTTGCAGCTTCAAGAATTCTGTCTTTCAACTCAGTTCTGTACATGCTAATGGTTGTAGCATGTAATTCATGCACTTTTCTGCTGAGTGCATCAACCACTTTATTGTCTTTCCCTTTGATATGCCTGATATCAAAGTCGTATTCACACAGAAATTCCAGCCATCTAATTTTCCTGGCATTCAGGGTTGGCTGATCAAATAAATACTTCAGACCATTGTGGTCTGTTCTTAATTCGAATTTCTTGCCCATGAGGTAATGTCTCCATTTCCTCAATGCATGGACAACTGCTGCCAGCTCTAAATCATGAGTGGCATAATTCTTCTCATGCTCCTTCAACTTTCGGGATTCATAGCAAACTACAAATCCTTCTTGGCTGAGAACTCCTCCCAGCCCCTCCTTACACGCATCTGTGCACACTACATAATCCTTGTATGGATCTGCAATCTTCAGGATTGGAGCACTAGTGAGCAACTGCTTCAATTGCTGGAAGCTGCTCTCACATTGTTCACTCCACTGGAACTTCTTCTCCTTCCTTTGCAAGGAAGTGATAGCATGAGATATTCTTGAAAATCCGGCTATGAACCTCCTATAATAACCTGCCAGACCCATAAAGGATCTAACTTCTGTCACATTTCTTGGTGCTGGCCACTCTTGAATGGCCTGTACCTTCTCAGGATCCACAGTGATCCCTTCTTCAGAAATAATGTGTCCCAGATAATGGATATGCTTTTGGTAAAATGAGCAATTGCTCAGTTTTACGTAAAGCTGGTGTTCTCTCAACACTTGCAACACCATTCTAAGGTGTTGTTCGTGTTCTTCCTCTGTCTTGGAATACACCAGGATATCGTCCAAGAAGACTATGATGAACTTGTCCAGATAATTTCTGAACACTCCATTCATTAAGCACATGAAGACAGCAGGTGCGTTGGACAATCCAAACAGCACCACAGTGAACTCATAATGACCGTACCTTGTTCTGAAGGCAGTCTTACTGATGTCTTCATCTTTTATCCTCACTTGATGATATCCAGATCGAAGATCTATTTTCGAAAATACTTTCGCATCCTTCAACTGATAAAAAAGATCATCAATCCTTGGCAGAGGATACTTGTTCTTGATAGTGACTTTATTCAACTGTCTAAAGTCAATGCACAGCCTCATCGTCCCATCTTTCTTCTTCACGAATAGGACTGGGGCTCCCCATGGTGACACTCTGGGACGAATGTAGCCTTTCTTTAATAGCTCTTCGAGTTGCAGTTGCAACTCTTTCAGCTCTGGTGTGCTCATCCTATAAGGAGCTTTCGAAACTGAAGCTGCTCCAGGCATCAGATTTATAGAAAAATCGATGTCCCTCTTCGGAGGTAGTCCAGGCACCTCTTGAAACACATCCTTAAATTCTTTGAGCACCATGTGGTCTTCCAGATTCGTGACCACATTTTGGAATAATTCTCCCACCCGGGCTGCAAATAATTGACACCTTTCCGGTAACATTTCTTTAGCTGCGTGGATGAGATTTCTCTAGCAGCCACGGCTCTGGGAATTCCTTGAACTGTTACCTGAATTCCCTCTTCGTTCAGGCATGTGAACCTCTTGTTTCGACAATCCAGAAGGGCATGGTGTTGGTCCAACCAGTCCATCCCTATTAAGCAATCATACGAGCCTAAAGGCAGAATGTTCAATTCAGCCTTAGTGCTCATTCCTTTCATGTCCACTGAACATGACTTAACCAATTCAATGACCTTCCTCTTGGTCCCTGTGGCTAACTGCACTAACCAAGACTTCTCATGTTTGCTCTTCGTTAGGTGAAAAATTTCCACCACTCTAGGATCTACATAGCTATGGCTAGCCCCTGAATCAACTAAAATAACAAGGGGTCAGTTTTTTATCATACCTTCCACTTCAATCATATGTGATTGAAATTCTGCTTGCTTGTTGTCCAGGGCTGCATAGATCCTCGGCATTCTGCTACCCATATCCTCCACTGTTTCAGCTTGCTGAATAGTATGGAAAGTTCTTGCTTTGTCTTTTCTGTGGGGGCAGTCTCTGTACCTATGATTCCCTTTACAGCCCCAACACTCCATGGGTGGAGGTCTTGTCATCTGTTCACTCCCTTCAACTTTCCTGGGCTCTTTAAAAGATGATTGTCCCCAAGGACTGTTTCTAAAAAAGGAAGGCTTGCTTCCCTTCTGCCTCTGTTCTTTCTTTAACCTCTTCTGGTCATCCCAAGACTTCCGAAAGGTAGTTTTTTCTCTCTGTTGTTCGCATAGGCATTTCACCCTTCTTATTGTTTCTTCCATGGTCTTAGGATCATCATATTGAATTTTTTCACCAATAGAAGGTGGCAGTCCACTCAGATACCTCTGAATTTTAACATCTTCCTCTTGGATGAATGGAACATACTGTAGTAGTTCCAGAAAACTTCGTTCATACTCATCAATGGTCATACTGCCCAACTTGAGTTCAAAGAACTCTTTCATCTTTATGTCATAATATCTTTTAGTCAGGTATTTCTTCTCGAAATACCTCTTAAACTCCTTCCAAGTGACATATTTCTCTCTGATGTGTTGCACCTGCACAAACTGATCCCACCACATGGACGCCTTTCCTTTCAGCTGGTACATTGCAATTCTACCTTCTGCATGGGCAGAATAATTCTGCAGTTGGAAGTATTTCTTCATGCCCAACAACCATGTATCGACATCTTCCTCCTTCTTATGTTCTCCATCGAATGTTGGAGGTTTAATTCTATTCATTTCTCCTTTCAATTCCTCCCTTCCAGATTTTTGATGTTTTCTGGTAGGGGACGGGCTTGAACTACTGTGTGTCTCCCTGTCCGAATGTTTTTGGGAACGAATGTGATGTCGGCTACCACTCCTCGATCTCCTTCTCTCCTCAGGGGTTTTGACACTTCTTGATCTGCTTGTGTCACTTCCCTTTTCCAATTTATTTTCTATTCTTTCTAGACTCTGTAAGAATTTTAAGTTTAATTTCCCTTGCCGATCCTTGACTTTCATGAGATTTCGGCTATCAACTCGACGCTCCTTGGCCTCTCTTTGCAATCCTTCAAGGATTTTCATTATATGTCCTTCCTTATCCATCTCCTTTCCATGCCCATTAGAGTTCGATCTGTCGACTCCTAGGTTAACATCCTTTCCTTCCTGTTCGTCTTCCCTTTCAGGGGTAATTTTCACTCTTCCCCACTCCATACTCATCGTTGATTAACTGGAGTTTTGGCCTCTGTCGTATTCTGAACACGCACTGTGCAATCCAATTCAAAAATTGTCAGGCCATTAAACTTCATGAATAAACCACAACGTTTATAACTAATACGAACAAGAACGAAAGACATTTCAACTTCACAAGTTTTCTGAGCTCTGTCTGGCTTTGTGTTTTTCGGGTTTCTTGAAATTCTCCTATTTCCCTATCGGGAAATTTTCCTCCTACAGGAAACTCTTCGAGGTCTCCCTTCCTTCTATCGGGGTTACCTCTATCGGAATTTTGAAACTGGCAGTGTTCTGGTGGGTTGAATCCCCGATTTCTGATTTCCCGATGCGCTACCTTTACGGGTAGCCCCTGCTATGGACTCTACATCATGTGACCGTTGACTCGTGACCCCGGCCTTTTTCCTTATCGAGGTTCGGGGTTTCGCGAATCAAAATGTGCCAAACTCTCGACAGCGGAAATCCCGATTTCTCGATTCCCGATGGACTCCGTTCGTGCTAGCCCTCCGAGCTATAGCCTCACCATATGACCAACTTCCGTATGACCGTAGTCAACTTCCCGTCGGGTTTCGACAGTTTCAATGTCCAAGTGCATACGCTCACGGGATCACCGATATCCCGATTCCCGATATGCGACGCGCCTTTTTCTTTAACCCTTCACGGTTAAGCCCAGGTCCACTGGACCTCTACCCCGTGACCGTACTCAAAGCTCTTGTCGGGGTTTCGGGGTTCAGAGTTTCTAAGTGTATGAATCACTTGTCACCGGGGTTTCCGATTTCCCGATGAGCCTCAAACACCGATGGAATTACTCCTTGTCGAGACTTTCCCCAATGGTAGATCTCTGCCACGTGTCCCCTAATATTAACGGTCCAGATCTTGTTGCAAAATCGTGGATCGCGATTCCATGTGACGAGATCTCTATGTGTTTGAGAACTCCGATTCTCCGATTTTCGATTCTCTCCAGGATTCCGATACGTGTCCTCCTTGGAATCCTACGGCTATGATCTCTCCTCGGGATTTCGAGAATCACCAGGTCTCGATTCTCTGCCTTAGTAAAACACCGATGACTCTAATATCCCGACGCCTCTCCGAGACTTCTCCTCTACCCAAGAGGACTTAAATCCTGCGCAACTTCTGTCAACTCAGACGGTTGACGGGTAATCCCACAGTGATCTTACGATTCACGATCCTCCCAAGTTTAACTCTTGTGCAGTATCCAAAGGTTTTAAACTTGGTGCACATCCTCTAGATCTGACGGTTACAAGGGTTCTCCTTCCTTCCCGAACAGATCCTACGGTTCTAACACCATTGGTGTAGAGACATGTCTCCCTGTGGTCATAGACCATACCAGCTGCGGTTTCACAGCACCGCTAAACCTCCTGAGCTTAACAAAAACTCGTCAAGTGTCTCCTCGACGCTTCAGAGCAAAACAGGGTCCGAAATTGGTTCTCCAAACACAATTTTTCCTCTTACCCTCGGTCTAAATACCACTCAACTGGCCCATCTAGGATCAGTGTCAAAACCTTCGCTTTGATACCAATTTGTAGTGTACCTTTTCACTACCGAGGTTTTCAACCTCTCAGTTACCATTCTATACATGAATGTTTACATAATTCGTACAGGAATTATAACCACATGCATTTAACACAATTAAACACACTTAATTCTCAGAGTAAAATATATAAGTTACTGCTACAATTAAACAAGCCATAGCATTCAACAGTAACTCATTTACACAGCGGAAAACATAATACATAAACAACACAGTCATGCCAAATGTGATAAAAACATAATTCAGATACTTATCTTTGAACATCTGTAGAATTCACCAACCAAGTGCAGGCCTTCCATGAACCTCCCAACCTTAGACCACACTATTCATCAGCTCAACAATGGGTCACTGCCGAGCTGGGACCGAGATCCACCCCAAGGCAAGGAATCCTAGGCTAGACTGAGGTTACCGGGAAGATAACACATACACAACCGTCAGGAAGAAATCTCTCCCAAGAATCTCCCACGCTCACTGCCCACAGACCCTCATTCCCCACATGCCTGTTCCACCCCAGGAGAGTGCACCTTCTCTGTCACCTAGACAGTCCTTCGGCTTCCAGTCTCCCTTACCTTGGGTTACAGGAACAGATCGGATCAGAAGTCTCTGGGCTCTATGGCAGCTACAGGGTTCCTTCCAGGAGTTCTCTTCTCCCTCTGCGCACTCTCTCACCTGGAGGAGTTGCTCACAGGCCAACAAGCCTCACGCAGTCCAGCACTGCGTGGTCACAACAATCCACGGAAAACACAGACAAATGCTTCCCAAAACGGTTCAGCTGTCACAGGATAATCTCACGGGATGATTTTGGAACAGGCTCCATGCACAGGCTAGCTCAGCTTTTCCCCAACAACCAAGGATTCTTCCACTCGAGTTCAACACAGGATTCCTGTTCAGGAAATGCACTCCCGGGTTTGCCTAGAACAAAACACAGACTCACAGCTCTGGACAGGGTGTACCTCGTTTCCTCCGGACAACACAGGTTTTTGGCTTTTCGAGATGAACCCGGGTAATCTGGCAGATGGCGTACCGTTTCCATGCTCATCGGTTCGGGTCAGAATGGAGGATGGATCCCCCCCATGGTTCAGCTCGACGCTTATATTTGCATGCACCAGGGTTGACACTTGTCAGCCTGGAAACTACATGCGTACCACAACGTGCATCCCCTTGCACGTTCCCTCCCTTGCCAGGAACTTAGGATAAACAAAAATGCACATGTCTCTTTTTAAAATAATATTAAATATTATTTCCCAGGCTTAAGCCCCTAGGCTCATCACTCAGCCCCTTTCCCACCTTCCATCCCCTATATCCTTTCCCACTCTGTGGACACTCAGTCCCCCATCACTCATTCATCGTGGTCGGTCTGCACTGACGATGTTTATATTTTATTAATTGATCCGGATACATACAAGTACATCAACAGGCTTCTGGCCTTCAACACTTAGGCTCCCTGGCTTAACAAAACACATAAGCCTATAGCTTATAAAAAACTTGGCTCACCAGCCTATAGAACACATTTACAATTCTTTGCATAAAACATGATTTGTAACGGGGCTCGGCCTTGGGGACACTACATAGGGCACCGTCACCTTTGGGATTCATTATGCAGCAAAATCTACATTATATCTCATTGGGTTTATTCATTCTGACTGGGCTAGCGATAGCATTGATCACAAGTCCACATCCGGTTACTCACTCAGTCTTGGTTCTGGGCCTATCTGTTGGTTGAGCATAAATCAAGATGCCATTTCTCTAACTTCAGTCAAGGTTGAGTACATAGGGGTATTTAACATAACCATTCAGGCTATGTGGCTACAACATTTTCTCACTGAGTTGGGCATTTAGTTTCATCGGCCAATTGTCATCTGGTGTGACAACCAGAGCACTCTGAAGTTTTGCAGAGATCCAGTTCAGAGGCAGCGAACGAAGCACATCGAGATCCACATGCACTACATCTAGGACTTAGTACATGAGGGGCTCATCGAATTACAGTTATTTCCTTCAGCAGAATAGATGACAAACATTTTCACCAAGACCTTCACCGAGCATAAATTCCATTCTCTGCGAGGTTGCCTTGGAGTGAAGGACACAGTTGCTTAGCAACTATAGTTATTATTTTTACATACATTGTACCTTGAGGGGAGGTTTTCCCATGAGGTCTTCCCTCTTTCCTCACTTTATTGTCAGTGTATCTTTTGTACTTGGGTACCTATCATGGCCTCGTTGACGGGACCCAATCTTTATTTTCACCATAGTGGTGTTCAGGGGGGGTGTTGGAGTTACTTCACACACACCTAGGATTTATTTTTCCTAAGGTTATTCCTTGTTTATTAGTCATAATTAGTCATTATCCAGTCTCCTATATTTTAGGGGAGAATATTCCACATGGATAATATTCTCTTTCAGTTGACACTTCAGTTTGACTAGTTGAGTTGAGTTTAGCTGTTGCATTGGGATCATCACCATGCAACATTGGGATCATCAACATGATAATTCGACCTTGGCTTGGTATCATCACCAGAGTGGTGCATTAGCCTTGATTTTCTGAGTTAATTCCTCACTACTCTCTGTTCAGTCAGTTAACTGAAGACTAGTTGACTAGTTAACTTAACTAGGTGACAACTCACTCCCGTAACTGCCTGAGAGACTAGAATAGGTGGCAGTTCACTCCCATAACTATTGGTGTGTGTCCATATCACTCTAGACCACCACTATGGAGCATTGGTTCACCTCAATTTGAACGCATTGAGATATACAGAGTATATCATGTGTAAACTATTCATTATTCATAATGGTTAATGAAAATTCTTTCATTCTTTCTCTCCTTCTTCTTCTTTCTCCAATTCTCTCTGCAAATGTGTGTATTATTTTTTAGCTAGATCTATTTTGTGTCGTTTCAACACATTTACACATATGAGAAACATAAATACCATATGGGATATTAAGAAAAAAATGGATTGACGATTAGAACCTTTAGGGAAATAGTTGATGAGTTAGTCATTTCATAGGTCTATTTCAATAACCCCTTAGCTCTAACTTTGTATATATATTGCAAGTTTCTTCTTATTTCCTAATATTTATTATTGAACAACAAAATGGTGATTTATATGCATAAGGAACATCATAGGAAATCAAATAAATACTACAATCTATCAAAAAATAAAAGTTTCCAAGTCTAGATCAGTGGACACCATACTTTTACCTGAGTATATGTGATTTTCTAGAAGAAGAGATGTTAACAGTAATTGAAGAATCAAGTAAATTAGGAAAATTCCTATGTGCCTGAAATTTTACTTTCATAGCATTGATTCCAAATAAAAATGATCCAAAATATAAACCCATATCATTGTGCAATTCAATGTACAAAATTATAACTAAGATTTTGACAAAGACTTAAAGGTATCTTCTCTAATTTTATATCGGAAAATCATTTTGGCTTCTTCATAATACACAAATCTATGAGGTAGTCAAATTAGCACAAGAAGGAATACATATAATAAAGTTTAAAAGAATTGTTTGCATGGTGATGAAACTAGATTTGGCTAAGGCATATGACAAAGTCAATTGGATTTACTTGAGATTAATATTGATACAAATAAGTTAAGTGGTTAATTGAATAATGGGTTATTTGTCTTCAACCTCTTTTGCAGTCACGAAAAATGGTTCATCTTTGAAATTATTTTATACTACAAGGGATCAGTCACAGAAAATGGTTCAGCTTCAAAATTCTTTTGGACTACATGGGGTCTCAGGAAGGGGTGCCTAATGTCAGCCTTTCTATTTCATTTGGCCATTGAAGGGCTAAGTAAGATGGTGGCCATCCATAAAAGAGAAGGTTTGATATTAAAAGGAATTAATATGTGTAACTCTATATCCTTATCTCATTTATTATTTGTTAAGATGTTATTTTGTCTAGATTAAGCACAATGAAGGATAATGCAAAATATAAGGAAAAATCGAAATTGTATTGTAAATCTACAAGAATGGAGGTGAATGTCCACACGTCCTCTAATTTTTGAAATGGACTTGGGAAATAATTACAAATATGATGTGTTGATTTATTTCCATGTACTTTAGTTCCTTTTGAAAATGGGTTAAAATACCTTGTTTTTTTGTCTCAATCCCAATGATTATAGAGTAAGAGGCTAGTATTGGTTTTATAAAAAGATTGAAGCAAGCATAACATAATTTTCTTATAGATGAGCTATCTACCGAGGTTAGTCTAACTTTAGCAATATATTTATTAGAGATAATTCATTTTTATAAGATACCTTTAGTCCACATCCCAAAATTAGGAAAAAATTATTTACCTATATAATAAATAGGTAAACTAGAAAAATAAAAAATACTTTTAGTAAAATATAAAAAATTAACAAAAACCAAAAAGATTAGAAATTGTGTAATTCCCATAATCACTAAGTCAATGACCAACCATGAGTTCCCATAGAAATGACAATTTTATTTTTTTAATAAGAAAAACAAGACAAGAAGTAACCCATTCATTATGAACTTAATTATTTCATTACAAATCAAGAAAATTCTATCAAAGTTAATCACATTCTTTTTCTTCACTTCACTCTTCTTATTCCATTCACAACCACAAGAAAGGTTCAAGATTTCATCTATTAATAAGAGACCACACGTGTATTCCCAATTTGGGTGATCCACAATCCAACAAAATCGTTTGTAGTAACCCCATTCTCTATGAGATGGTAATCATACAAATTATGGAAACCATTGATGCTAATCAAATAATTTAAAAATAAGATGAAATATACACCCATAATGCTCTTGAGTTGTGTAGGGCACCTCTAAACTATGTCAAGAACCCAAAACAACTACGCAACAAAAAGTCCAAAAAAAAACTTTTTTTCATATACTTGTAAACTCAACTTGAATGGAAGTCCTCAAGCATGTAACTAACTATCAATACTATGGAATGTATTAATTAATTGACATATTTCATACATCATTATTCAAAACATTTGATTAATTATTACAAAAAGTTGTAATATGTGAACAACTGAGAAAAACGATCAACCATAAATTCCTTCAAGAGATTTTTACTCATGCTCAGGATATAAGACAATATTTCCTTGAATTAACCTAGTATTCATACTCAGTTACTAAAGAGTATGAGGGTTTCATTAGCTCATTAATCCTTAGAATTCATGAAATTAAACTACAATCATAAATTGATTATAATTATTCTGTACAAATATATTTCACACTAATTTATCAATTCTTTTAAATAATATTCAATGAATCGTGTAATTGTTTGAGGTTTTTCTACCGACCATACAATATGCAATTTTTTTACAATAATTATGGTTTAATCCTTAATAACTTAAATACACTGAATTAATTTAAAGAGAATTAAATTAACTTCATATCCAGGTTTTAAATTTATCCCAAGTATCATCAACCCCATTTCTATTCATATCAAAACAATTTCCAAAAGCAAATAATACATGAGTAGTTAAAGAATACAATTTTGTCTAGTTGAAGTGTTCTGTCAAATAAAGAATACAATTTTTTCTAGTTGAAGTGTTCCGTCAAACACTTTGTGTGCAAACATTTATATAAGAAATTTTTCATCAACTTATAATAGTTTGTTATAACATTTTTTAAGAAATCTCCAGAAAACATAATCATAGTGAACCTATTTGAAATTTCAAACAAAAACCTTCATAGAGCAACCAACTCTTCCCCGAAACTACCTGGATCACAAAATTTGGTTTTGAAAACGTCACAGGGACTCAAAATGGAGTTATAGGTCCATATGATATGAATTCCCCTTGAAGTTACTCTAAAAATGAACATAAACATCTATAGATCCGTTTTTATCCCAAAAAAACACAATAACACACAATTTACCAATTTTAATGGCCTCAAAAGTATTCTAGTTTAAACATGACATAACCAAGTTGATAAATTAAAATAAAATAAAAACAAAGTTACAACTATAAGAGAATCTAATTTGTCCAAGGTTACATAAAACATATTAATATATATTTTTAAAGATAATTCCAAACTTCAACCACACATGAAAGAAACCAACCTAGCTCTGTTTTATTTCTCATGTAAATCAATGGCTTCCTCAACCAAATTAATCATACATAAAATAAACTAAATATTTGCATGCCATATAAACAAATGAAAATACTTATTATTTTATAATTAAAATAATAATCAATCACTCCTAACTTCTTTTCCTAATTTTACCCATTGAAGGATACATTTTTCGTTCAAGAATTTTTCCAAACAAATGGAAAACATCCCTGAATCTTTATGTGAAGTAAAAATAAATTTCAGATATCTATTTTATTTGTGAAATATTACCACAATAATAAAATTCATCCTAAAATAATAAACTTACCTCACTTCTGGAGATGTACTTATCATGCCCAAGACTTCTTCCTTCTTGCTAAATGTTGGACCTGCTTGTGTATTTGTTTTGGTAAATACCAAAAAATTCTATACTCATACATGAGAGGAATTTAGATTCAACACAACGAAATTTTCATGTACATGTCAGTGATTTTATTTTCAAATTAAATCCATATACATTAATAAAACCAAAATTAACCAAAGCTAAAAAAAACAACTAAATATAGTATACCTGACAGAAATACAACTCCAATTGCTCCAACGTTGCTTCATCCTTCGGCTTGTTTCCTTGGCCAACTCTCGTGGTGCCAATCGATTTCCTTCTAGCCATACTAAGGGAAAACATATTTCTCTGAGATCCTCGAGTTGGGTGGGCTCATAACCAATTCCCTTCCAAAACCCATTTCCATTTGAATTCGTATTTTTCCTCTCTGACAAACTTTTGACAGCATTTACTTACTCTCTAGGTCACACTCCAAACCCATGGATCCTCCCATCCATTTATAGCCCTAGTGAGGCTAACCACCTCACCCCCTTCATGCAAAATTATGAATTTTCCTTTTAATTTTATTTATTAAAACCTTATTATTCATCGCTTCCCCACATGTGTCATTCCTCCACTTTTTCTTAATTATTCATTTTTCTTAAATCATAATTCATTTTTTAAATAAAATAATGGTATTATTAAGAGCCCCTTAAAAGTGGGTAATTCTTTCATTGATTAATTCATCTATGGGGTCCTTTTAGGTTACCTTATCTTAGTTATGTTTTTGTCTTTACAAGCAGACTTCCACAGTCTCTCCAGGTTTAGTCAAATAATTTGTAAGTCAGAATTAATCAAATTTCAATTATATTCCTTTAATTCTCTACGGTTCTTACTGTTAGACTCCCACCTTGGTACCTTGCACAAATATACACCCACACATATCAAATATATTAAAATATAATATAACTGAATCAAATTCAAGTGACATTTTACCATTAACATGTTTTTGTCTTTACAAGCAGACTTCCACAGTCTTTCCAGGTTTAGTCAAATAATTTGTAAGTCGGAACTAATCAAATTTCAATCATTTTTATATTCCTTTAATTCTCTACGGTTCTTACTTTTAGACTCCCACCTTGGATTTCTCTCATATAAGCATGTACATTTGTGTCATCCTTTATATGACCCATTAACTGTACCACTAAAATCAAATAAGATCATATTATAACATATGCACATAGATATAAACTATAATAAAACGTAGTACATTAATGAAATTATGTTGGTTTAATTAATCTTCTGCAACATTTAGTTTGGATTCCACATCCTTCCAGTTATTCCATCAAGTCTTTTGGTTTTGTCAACCTGTCTTAATTATAATTGCTTGATATCGATAGTAATCATTTATCAACATATTATCAAAGTATGTCATCAAAGCATCCAAGCTATCATTCATTACTCCATCTTAGTAAGTAATAACATCATCATTATGTTACACAACTACTTACTTGATAATTAGGAATACATAAAAAAAAACATCCTTAGAAACCATTCCACACATCACAAGTATAGATACGCACCATATCTATATAGTCAAAACCCATTAACACATTAACAAATATAGGGATACTCTCCTTATTCTATGCCAAATAGAATTAGGAAAGGATGGGCATTACAGGTTGGGGTTGAAGAATGCTTCCCTACTTGGTCAAGATTTCGTCGTAAATATTTTGTGGAGATTGATGAAAAATGAAGGTCTTTGGGAAAAAACTGTATGAAAAATATATATCACCTATGACTATAGAAGAATGGATTAGAAAGTTGTGAAATATTTTGGAGGAACCTTTGTTATTTGGAAGTCATTGGTGAACAAATTTACCTTGCTAGGAAAGTGGTTTGTGTGGAATATAGGAAGAGGAAGAAATTTAAAATTCAGGAAGGATCCTTGGATGGGATGTAAATGAATTTTAATATTTTTTGAATCCATAGACAATATCTTCAAAATTTGGAGAAATAGTGATGCAAACCCCCTCCCCTTTAGGGTTCTGCGACCTCCCGGTCTCTGGATCATTCCAAATGTTGATTCAGATTGACTCTTTGGGCTACCTTTTGAACCCAAATCACTATTACACGGGTCCCTTTTTCCTTCTGTGTGTTGGTCCTGTGATACCCACACCTCTTTGTTCGCATGCTATGGTGTTCTTCAGTTTACGAGCGCTAGCTCCTCTTCAGTAGCCCCTTCCATCATTTGTCCCTGAGCTTTGCCCTTGTGCTAATCATGTGATTTTGGGCGTGAATACGAGCGGTTTGGAATCAGACTGCTTTTGGGCCCGATATGCTCCTACTGCCTCCACGTGTCCTTCGGACGAAACCACGATTTGAATCCCAGTCCACCCTTGATATTTTAACCTCCTCACAACTTCTATCCACAATATGCTACGTGATCGTTGATCTCATGATCTTGATGATAACGACTAAATCGATGGTTTAGAATCTACGCTCTTCTTATGTACAGACCAGATCATCTCCCCTAGATCAATGACTGTGATCCTTTCTCTATTTCTCGCTTCTTTCCTCCTTCCACACATCTCCCAACAGATCTCTACGATATGCTGACACGTAGTCCAGTTTGAATCAACGACTGTTGTTGACTCCACCTTTCTGACCTCCAGGAGTTTCAAATCTCAAACCCAACTCTCCTCTGTGTGAAAATATCATGGAGTGGAAGATCTGTTGCCACCTGTCCCCCTGAATCTACGGCCAGGGTCTCCTTTGTGAGTCCACTCTTTGGAGGTCTCAAATATCAAATCCATTTTCTTCTCCTCTGAATCCATAGAATCTTTCCACGTGTCCTCTTAAATCAGACGGCTATAAGTCACTTCGGGGTTCTACCCGAAATTCCCATATCTTCGCCATGTCTCCTCTCCTGGTCCAATGACTCAGATTCACTTCGGGTGATCTGACAGCTCAGAGCTGCTCTGACTCTTCGAACTTCGACGATTTGAAATCTCAAAATTATCCTTCGTGTTCTCCTGGATCTCCCGACCCATTACATGTATCCTCTCTGGATCCAACGGTCCATATTCTCCTTTCACGAATCAGGATTTTGTGACTTGCGACTCCCAAGTCACAACTTCCTTCACATCCCCGACTTTCGAAATTTCGATATTTCAGAATGCTCCAAATCAACAGCTCGCGCTTCTCTGTATCTAACGATCCAGATCTCATCGGTATTTCATGTATCGCGAAGTGGAAAAAAATTTCACCTCCGTTCTCCCGATCCTTGAAATGCCAAAATTCTCTCTAGACAATCGACGATCCAGATCTCTCCTCAATCAACGACTGGGATCTTTTCATGATTTCGCATTTTGCGAGTTTCATGAATTTACCCTTTGACTTCTTTGAGTCGTGATTCAGAAAAATGTTGATCACTCAACACACATCCCTTCCAATGAACGGTTCTGATGATGTCGAGATTTCACAACTTTGCAAAAACCTCTCTTTTGTGTGCTCTAAAGAGTTTAAAACCCATGCATGTTTTTCTGGATCCAATGACTATTGATCCACGTGCTCAGATCTGATGGATGAAATCTATTTCCCTTGTGCTCTTTTCTCCTCTGCCTGGATGGAGACCTAACGGTCCAGGTTATTCTCCACAACCAATCAGACGGTTGTTGTTGCTCCTCCTCCCGAGCTTCTATCTTTTCCCGACTTAGAATATTTCCAACGTTCGAAGGTCTCGGCCTTCATTCTATCTCCTGCAAACCAGAATCCTTTGGGTCTTGCTTCCGCTTTTGAAAGCATTATCTCTTATGAGCTTATGGACTAAGAATAAGTCTATCTCATACACACTTCTTGCATTATCCCTTTTGAGCTTGATCTCCTCGTAGATTTCGACCTCCCACACACACCTTGCCTTCTGGGATTTCGTCAAACTCAGACCTGAAGTATTTCTTGCAAAGAAATGTTTCTCTCCCTCCTGGCGTTCTCCTGCTCGATGCACTCTTTGCAGAGATTTTCCTCACAGAATATTTAGTAACTCTAGTTCTTAATGAAATCAACACGGAGTTGTTATGTGCACACTTGCACCGGCTCAATGGCCACCTGACAGAGCTTCGACAAGGTTCTCAACAACTCTACTTCTCTGTCCTTCTTTCGCACAATCTTCCCTCAAAGGTGTTCAGTAACCTTAACATTCCTCTTGAGCTTATGATCGCTCTGGTGCACCCTCCTGGCACTTTCTTTTTCGACTCTGCAGAGATCAGATGCGCACTCCTTGTGTTGTCTATAGAACCTTGATTGTTCTGATGTGCACTCCTTGAACATCCTAAAGAATCCAGAACGATATTATAAAACTTCATGAAGATAAAGGAAATCTATCTTCCTACTGTAAATAAAGCTCATCATATATCTACAACATTCATTCATGAAATACATAAACACACGATATGCAGGAAAAACTGTTTTTCTATTATCTCTGTGTGTCTATACAGATGATTTACAAAAACTGGATTGTAACAGAGTCCCAGTTCTCTCAAGCTCTCCTAAGAACTTCTAAGACCTCCTAAGGCCTCTCTACTTAGACCTCTCTATCATTATTTGCCTATCCGCCTTATGAAATATGATACAAGATCTCCTAACAAAAGAGGGGCTCTGCGAGATCGTCCTCTCTCACCTAACCTCATCTATTACATTGAAGTTTTCATAAATGTTTACCTATACCTGACCATGATCTGGGCCTGCTACAAGAAACCCTTTAAGGAAATTCAACCACTACTTGTACAAAGGCATGGCCCAACATTTACAACCTTACAACATGAAAATCCATATAGGATTATTTCAAATTTAAAAATGGGAGGATTAATGCCTCTCCCTTTCTGCATTGCATGTTTGCGTGCTAGCGTGATGGCACTTTTGATGAGGTGGAGTTATGCTCCTTCATCATAATCCACTTCTAAGAAAAACATGATCTCTTGATCATGAGCTCCTCTTCTCTAGTGTTGAAATCCTCGTGGATCCCAAATTCTCTTATGGAGTTGTTCTCTTGCTCCTCTCTAGCTATGTTATTGCTGCTTCTTTTTCTTTTGTTTCTTCCCTGCTACTATGGTAGGATCTCCTTTGTTCAGCTCTCCTCTACTGACCACTTCTGTTGACTTCAATATCATCTTTTTTATTCCCTCTATCACTCTGTCTAGCTGCTCCAGTGGCTATCTCTTCTTATGTAGTCTTCTCTGCTGCACTTCCTTCTCCTCAGTGGGTAGATAATATTGATCCCCCATATCATTTTCTTCTTCTTTTGTTTCATTATCTTGCCACCCTGTTGTAGGATCCAATTCCGCAGTCTCACTATCGAGTTGTTGCTCAAATTCTTCCTCTGACAGATTAGCTTATGTCATCTCCCCTTGTGTTGGTTCAAGTCCAACTTCTTCCAGCTACTCCTGGGGCTGGTATACTCCTCCATCTATCTCCAAATTATCCTATTGGATGTGCACTATTTGCACCATGACCATTCTCTCTAGGGATTCCAATTACTCATACAGATTAACAAGGTTCATGCTGTCTTCTTCTCTTTTTGCTGCAGGCTCCAGTGTTGCAGTCATCTCCGTTTCAGCTTCTTGGCTGGAAATTTTGAGCCATTTTTCTGAATGCTCTTCTCCTTGGGCATCTTCTGATATCTTTTCCTTCATCATGATAGTCACTGCTATTTTTCCTTCTTATTTTGTTGCATCTTCAACACATGCTCTGGCCTCAACTGGTCTACCTGATAGGAATATCCGAATCCCCCCAATAATCAGAATGCTCCTTTGATCCTCTTCCTGGATGGTGAAAGTTTTTAATTTATCATCATCTTCATTCAGATGGTCTACAAGCCCACATGAATCTTTATTCATCTGCACTCCTTGTTGATATGAACTCTCAACAGAGTCCATGAGACTCTTAGAGAGTGTTTAGTTCTAATTGATGATGTCAATTAGAGTTTAATTTAATGTCAACTCGGGAAGGTAAACTTAGAAGCGCTACCTAAAATATATAGATCTAGAAAGATTCAACTACCTAAAGGAGGGTTTGATGTAGCAGGAGCCAATACTCTTTTACAAGAGATTGTACTTTGGTTC